>OZ038379.1:64827541-64956332 GCA_964036045.1 Eutreptiella sp. 'Long Island Sound 2002'
TAAACATGCCTTTTTCACCTTATTGGGTCATTGTAGGTGATGACAATATCAAAAAAACAAGTTTCGAAAACTTCGATTTTTGAGCTGTCCAAGGTGAAAAACTGCATAAGCAGGTTGTGTACCGGCCCATTCACTAGGCCATTATGGGTGGAAACAGACATTTCACGTCTTTGGCACGGGCATTAACCGGCCCTAAGCAAGGCTACAGACTGCAAAAAAAGTCCTTTTGTATCCTAGTAGGCATATACTGTCACAACATCCCTACTCACACCCCTCAGAGTGGGTACCACGGGGTCATCGGGTTTGCCAAAACCCCCAACATAGCAAAAATGGCTAAAAAGTGCATAAACTGCGTAAGCGCTCGTCCCACTTCGCCCCATACAAACCCAATGGAGTCGGGACCCGGAAACACTTTTTCGGCTCAAAATCGAAAAAAACCAAAAGATTCATGATTTTCGACCCAAAAAAAGGGGGGGTCATTTTTTCGACATTTTTGACCCCCCCCCCCCACCCCCACCCCCCCCCTCCCACAAAACCTTAAAAAAGTGGGTTTCAAGTGGGGGGGGTCTGGGGGGGTCCGGACCAAAAACTCATTGGGGGATGCGTTTATTGGACAAAATAATGATTTTACAAGGGGTTAAACTAACAATTCAACCCCTTGGGGTAGGGTACGCGAATAGGCCCAAAAATGCCAAAATGGGGGGGTATGTGGCGTCTTCCCCTATATACGCCTGCCTGGCTTTGATCTAACAACCTCTGCGAGGTGACTTCGATTTTTGACGCGAAATGACTGTTTCCACCAATAATGGCCTAGTGAATGGGGAGGTACACAACCTGCTGATGCAGTTTTTCACCCCAGGCAGCTCAAAAATCGATGTTTTCGAAACTTGTTTTTTTGATATTGTGACCACCCAAAATGACATTTCAAACTATGCAAAGCATGTTTTAGGCCGTATTTACGTGTTTTTCACCCTATTTGGGTGTTAGGTCCGGTGGGGGGGGGGGGTCTCCCAAGGGACGGGTGCACAACCTGCTAATGCAGTTTTTCAACCCGGACAGCTCAAAAATCGAAGTTTTCGAAACTTGTTTTTTTGATATTGTGACCACCCAAAATGATATTTCAAGCTATGCAAAGCATGTTTTAGGCCGTATTTACGTGTTTTCACCCTATTTGGATATCAGGTCGGGGGGAGGGGGGTCTCCCAAGGGACCGGTGCACAACCTGCTTATGCAGTTTTTCAACCCGGACAGCTCAAAAATCGAAGTTTTCGAAACTTGTTTTTTTGATATTGTGACCACCCGAAATGACCATCCAAGCTATGGAAAGCATGTTTTAGGCCGCATTTACGTGTTTTTCACCCTTTTTGGGTATCACGTCGGGGGGGGGGGGGGCCTCCCAAGGGACGGGTGCACGACCTGCTTATGCAGTTTTTCACCCCGGACAGCTCAAAAATGGAAGTTTTTGAAACTTGTTTTTGTGATATTGTGATCACCTAAAATGACCATCCAAGGTATGTAAAGCATGTTTTAGGCCGTATTTACGTGTTTTTCACCCGATTTGGGTATTAGGTCCAAGGGGGGGGGGGGTCTCCCAAGGGATTGGTACACAACCTGCTTATGCAGTTTGTCACCCTGGGCAGCTCAAAAATCGAAGTTTTCGAAACTTGTTTTTTTGATACCGTGATCACTTAAAATGATCATCCAAGGTATGTAAAGCATGTTTTAGCCGGTATTTATGTAGTTTCCACCCTATTTTGGGTGTGTGTTGCTCGGGATGGATTCTCTGCGAGGTGGACTTGCCGAAGGCAATAGAATTGTTAGTTTAACCCCTTGTAAAATCATTATTTTGTCCAATAATCGCATCCCCCAATGAGTTTTTGGTCCGGACCCCCCCAGACCCCCCCCACTTGAAACCCACGTTTTTCAGGTTTTGAGGGAGGGGGGGGGGGTGGGGGGGGGTGGGGGGGGGGTCAAAAAATGACCCCCCCTTTTTTTGGGTCGAAAATCATGAATCTTTTGGTTTTTTTCGATTTTGAGCCGAAAAAGTTTTTCCGGGTCCCGACTCTATGGGGTTTGTATGGGGCGGAGTGGGACGAGCGCTTATGCAGTTTATGCACTTTTTCAGCCATTTTTGCTATGTTCGTCGACCTCGGTGACCCCGTGGTACCTACTCTGAGGGGTGCAAGTGGGGATGTTGTGACAGTATATGCCTACTAGGATACGGAAGGACGTTTTTTGCAGTCTCTAGCCTTGCTTAGGGCCGTCCACAACCCGTGCCAAAGACGCGAAATGACTGTTTCCACCAATAATGGCCTAGTGAATGGGCCAGTACACAACCTGCTTATGCAGTTTTTCACCTTGGACAACTCAAAAATCGAAGTTTTCGAAACTTATTTTTTTGATATTCTGACCACCTAAAATGACCATCCAAGCTATGTAAAGCATGTTTTAGGCCGTATTTACGTGTTTTTCATCCTATTTGGGTATTAGGTCCGAGGGGGGGGGGGTCTCCCAAGGGATTGGTACACAACCTGCTTATGCAGTTTTTCACCCCGGGCAGCTCAAAAATCGAAGTTTTTGAAACTTGTTTTTTTGATATTGTGATCACCCAAAATGACCATCCAAGGTATGTAAAGCATGTTTTAGGGCGTATTTACATGTTTTTTCACCCTATTTGGGTATTAGGTCCGGGGGGGAGGGGGGGGGGGGGCTCCCAAGGGATTGGTACACAACCTGCTTATGCAGTTTTTCACCCCGGGCAGCTCAAAAATGGAAGTCACCTCGCAGAGGTTGTTAGATCAAAGCCAGGCAGGCGTATATATGGGAAAATGCCACATACCCCCCCATTTTGGCCATTTTGGGGCTATTCGCGTACCCTACCCCAAGGGGTTGAATTGTTAGTTTAACCCCTTGTAAAATCATTATTTTGTCCAATAATCGCATCCCCCAATGAGTTTTTGGCCCGAACCCCCCCAAACCCCCCCCACTTGAAACCCACTTTTTTCAGGTTTTGAGGGAGGGGGGGGGGTGGGGGGGGGGGGGTGGGGGGGGGGTCAAAAAATGACCCCCCCTTTTTTTGGGTCGAAAATCATGAATCTTTTGGTTTTTTTCGATTTTGAGCCGAAAAATCACCTCGCAGAGGTTGTTAGATCAAAGCCAGGCAGGCGTATATAGGGGAAAACGCCACATACCCCCCCATTTTGGCATTTTTGGGCCTATTCGCGTACCCTACCCCAAGGGGTTGAATTGTTAGTTTAACCCCTTGTAAAATCATTATTTTGTCCAATAAACGCTTCCCTAATGAGTCACCTCGCAGAGGTTGTTAGATCAAAGCCAGGCAGGCGTATATAGGGGAAAACGCCACATACCCCCCCATTTTGGCCATTTTGTGGCTATTCGCGTACCCTACCCCAAGGGGTTGAATCACCTCGCAGAGGTTGTTAGATCAAAGCCAGGCAGGCGTATATATGGGGAAAACGCCACATACCCCCCAGGCAGCTCAAAAATCGAAGTTTTCGAAACTTGTTTTTTTGATATTGTGACCACCCAAAATGACATTTCCAACTATGCAAAGCATGTTTTAGGCCGTATTTACGTGTTTTTCACCCTATTTGGGTGTTAGGTCCGGTGGGGGGGGGGGGGGTCTCCCAAGGGACGGGTGCACAACCTGCTAATGCAGTTTTTCAACCCGGACAGCTCAAAAATCGAAGTTTTCGAAACTTGTTTTTTGATATTGTGACCACCCAAAATGATATTTCAAGCTATGCAAAGCATGTTTTAGGCCGTATTTACGTGTTTTCACCCTATTTGGATATCAGGTCGGGGGGAGGGGGGTCTCCCAAGGGACCGGTGCACAACCTGCTTATGCAGTTTTTCAACCCGGACAGCTCAAAAATCGAAGTTTTCGAAACTTGTTTTTTTGATATTGTGACCACCCGAAATGACCATCCAAGCTATAGAAAGCATGTTTTAGGCCGCATTTACGTGTTTTTCACCCTTTTTGGGTATCACGTCGGGGGGGGGGGGGGGGGGGCCTCCCAAGGGACGGGTGCACGACCTGCTTATGCAGTTTTTCACCCCGGACAGCTCAAAAATGGAAGTTTTTGAAACTTGTTTTTGTGATATTGTGATCACCTAAAATGACCATCCAAGGTATGTAAAGCATGTTTTAGGCCGTATTTACGTGTTTTTCACCCGATTTGGGTATTAGGTCCAAGGGGGGGGGGGGTCTCCCAAGGGATTGGTACACAACCTGCTTATGCAGTTTGTCACCCTGGGCAGCTCAAAAATCGAATCTTTCGAAACTTGTTTTTTTGATACCGTGATCACTTAAAATGATCATCCAAGGTATGTAAAGCATGTTTTAGCCGGTATTTATGTAGTTTCCACCCTATTTTGGGTGTGTGTTGCTCGGGATGGATTCTCTGCGAGGTGGACTTGCCGAAGGCAATAGAATTGTTAGTTTAACCCCTTGTAAAATCATTATTTTGTCCAATAATCGCATCCCCCAATGAGTTTTTGGTCCGGACCCCCCCAGACCCCCCCACTTGAAACCCACTTTTTGAGGTTTTGAGGGAGGGGGGGGGGGTGGGGGGGGGTGGGGGGGGGGGGTCAAAAAATGACCCCCCCTTTTTTTGGGTCGAAAATCATGAATCTTTTGGTTTTTTTCGATTTCGAGCCGAAAAAGTTTTTTCCGGGTCCCGACTCTATGGGGTTTGTATGGGGCGGAGTGGGACGAGCGCTTATGCAGTTTATGCACTTTTTCAGCCATTTTTGCTATGTTCGTCAACCTCGGTGACCCCGTGGTACCTACCCTGAGGGGTGCAAGTGGGGATGTTGTGACAGTATATGCCTACTAGGATACGGAAGGACGTTTTTTGCAGTCTCTAGCCTTGCCTAGGGCCGTCCACAACCTGTGCCAAAGACGCCAAATGACCGTTTCCACTAATAATGGCCTAGTGAATGGGCCAGTACACAACCTGCTTATGCAGTTTTTCAACCTGGGCAGCTCAAAAATCGAAGTTTTCGAAACTTGTTTTTTTGATATTGTGACCACCCAATATGACCATCCAAGCTATGTAAAGCATGTTTTAGGCCGTATTTACGTGGTTTTCACCATATTTGGGTATTGGGTCCGGGGGGGAGGGGTGGGGGGGGGGGGCTCCCAAGGGATTGGTACACAACCTGCTTATGCAGTTTTTCACCTTGGACAGCTCAAAAATCGAAGTTTTCGGAACTTATTTTTTTGATATTCTGATCATCTAAAATGACCATCCAAGCTATGTAAAGCATGTTTTCAGGCCGTATTTACGTGTTTTTCACCCTATTTGGGTATTATGTCCGTGGGGGGGGGGGGGGGTCCTCCCAAGGGATTGGTACACAACCTGCTGATGCAGTTTTTCACCCCGGACAGCTCAAAAATGGAAGTTTTCGAAACTTCTTTTTTTGATATTGTGACCACCTAAAATGACCATCCAAGGTATGTAAAGCCTGTTTTAGGCCGTATTTACGTGTTTTTCACCCCATTTGGGTATTATGTCCGGGGGGGTGGGGGGGGGGTCCTCCCAAGGGATTGGTACACAACCTGCTTATGCAGTTTTTCACCCCGGACAGCTCAAAAATGGAAGTTTTCGGAACTTCTTTTTTTGATATTCTGATCACCTAAAATGACCATCCAAGGTATGTAAAGCCTGTTTTAGGCCGTATTTACGTGTTTTTCACCCTATTTGGGTATTGGGTTGGGGGGGGGGGGTCTCCCAAGGGATTGGTACACAACCTGCTTATGCAGTTTTTCACCCCGGACAGCTCAAAAATCGAAGTCACCTCGCAGAGGTTGTTAGATCAAAGCCAGGCAGGCGTATATATGGGGAAAACGCCACATACCCCCCATTTTGGGCCTATTCGCGTACCCTACCCCAAGGGGTTGAATTGTTAGTTTAACCCCTTGTAAAATCATTATTTTGTCCAATAAACGCATCCCCCAATGAGTTTTTGGTCCGGACCCCCCCAGACCCCCCCCACTTGAAACCCACTTTTTAGGGGGGGGGGTGGGGGTGGGGGTGGGGGGGTGGGGGGGTGGGGGGGGGGGTCAAAAACGTCAAAAAAATGACCCCCCCTTTTTTTGGGTCGAAAATCATGAATCTTTTGGTTTTTTTGGAATTTGAGCCGAAAAAGTGTTTCCGGGTCCCGACTCCATAGGGTTTGTATGGGGCGGAGTGGGACGAGCGCTGATGCAGTTTATGCACTTTTCAGCCCTTTTTGCTATGTTGGCGGTTTTGGCAACCTCGGTGAACCTGTGGTACCCACCCTGAGGGGTGCGAGTGGGGATGTTGTGACAATATATGCCTACTAGGATACGAAAGGACTTTTTTTGCAGTGTCTAGCCTTGCTTATGGCCGTTCACAACCCGTGCCAAAGACGCGAAATGACTGTTTCCACCAATAATGGCCTAGTGAATGGGCCGGTACACAACCTGCTTATGCAGTTTTTCACCCCAGGCAGCTCAAAAATCGAAGTTTTTGAAACTTGTTTTTTTGATATTGTGACCACCCAAAATGACATTTCAAACTACGCAAAGCATGTTTTAGGCCGTATTTAGGTGTTTTTCACCCTATTTGGGTGTTAGGTCCGGGGGGGGGGGGGTCTCCCAAGGGACGGGTGCACAACCTGCTTATGCAGTTTTTCACCCCGGACAGCTCAAAAATGCAAGTTTTCGAAACATATTTTTTTGATATTGTGACCACCCAAAATGACCATCCAAGCTATGGAAAGCATGTTTTAGGCCGTATTTACTTGTTTTTCACCCTATTTGGGTATCAGGTCGGGGGGGGGGGTCTCCCAAGGGACGGGTGCACAACCTGCTTATGCAGTTTTTCACCCCGGACAGCTCAAAAATGGAAGTTTTTGAAACTTGTTTTTGTGATATTGTGATCACCTAAAATGACCATCCAAGGTATGTAAACCATGTTTTAGGCCGTATTTACGTGTTTTTCACCCGATTTGGGTATTAGGTCCAAGGGGGGGGGGGGGCTCCCAAGGGATTGGTACACAACCTGCTAGTGCAGTTTTTCACCCTGGGCAGCTCAAAAATCGAAGTTTCCGAAACTTGTTTTTTTGATATTGTGACCACACAATATGACCATCCAAGGTATGTAAAGCATGTTTTAGGCCGTATTTACGTGTTTTTCACCCGATATGGGTATTAGGTCCGGGGGGGGGGGGGGTCCCCCAAGGGATTGGTACACAACCTGCTTATGCAGTTTTTCACCCCGGACAGCTCAAAAATCGAAGTTTCCGAAACTTCTTTTTTTGATATTGTGACGACACAATATTACCATCCAAGGTATGTAAAGCATGTTTTAGGCCGTATTTACGTGTTTTTCACCCGATTTGGGAATCAGGTCCGGGGGGGGGGGGGGGGGCTCCCAAGGGTTTGGTACACAACCTGCTTATGCAGTTTTTCAACCCGGGCAGCTCAAAAATCGAAGTTTTCGAAACTTGTTTGTTTGATATTGTGACCACCTAAAATGACCATCCAAGGTTTGTAAAGCATGTTTTAGGCCGTATTTACATGTTTTTCACCCTATTTGGGTATTGGGTTAGGGGGGGGGGGTCTCCCAAGGGATTGGTACACAACCTGCTTATGCAGTTTTTCACCCCGGACAGCTCAAAAATCGAAGTTTTCGAAACTTGTTTTTTTGGTATTGTGATCACCCAAAATGACCATTCAAGCAATGTAAAGCATGTTTTAGGCTGTATTTACGTGTTTGTAACCTTATTTGGGTATTGGGTCGGGGGGGGGTCTCCTAGGGGATTGGTACACAACCTGCTTGTGCAGTTTTTCACCGTGGAGAGCTCAAAAATCGAAGTTTTCGAAACTTGTTTTTGTGATATTGTGATCACCTAAAATGACCATCCAAGGTATGTAAAGCATGTTTTAGGCCGTATTTATGTAGTTTCCACCCTATTTTGGGTACGTGTTGCTCGGTGTAGATTCTCTGCGAGGTGGACTTGCCGAAGGCAATAGAATTTTCGAAACTTTTTTTTTGATATTCTGACCACCTAAAATGACCATCCAAGGTATGTAAAGCATGTTTTAGGCCGTATTTACGTGTTTTTCACCCTATTTGGGTATTAGGTCCCGGGGGTGGGGGGGGGGGTCTCCCAAGGGATTGGTACACAACTTGCTAGTGCAGTTTTTCACCCTTGGCAGCTCAAAAATCGAAGTTTTTGAAACTTGTTTTTTTGATACCGTGATCACCTAAAATGATCATCCAAGGTATGTAAAGCATGTTTTAGCCGGTATTTATGTAGTTTCCACCCTATTTGGGGTGTGTGTTGCTCGCGGTAGATTCTCTGCGAGGTGGACTTGCCGAAGGCAATAGAATTTTTTTTCTGATGCCCCCTCCCCCGCCAAAAACAGCTGTCAGTCCCCACCCCCCCCGTTCCTGTGCAGACAAAATTAAGCACCCACAACAATGCAACATCCCATGAACCCCCAGCCCTCACATCCAAGCAGCTGAATGCAATGCACAGTGATGCATACCTTGCCATCGCAGCGGCACTCCATGACATTACTTTACATAATGCAACCACAAACGACATAGTGCTCTCCATGTGCAATGAAAGCCAACCACTCCCGTAGGCTTATCAGTGTGCATGAGGCAAAAAGGACTGAGGGCTGCAAAACGCAACGAAATGTAAAGCCATGGAAGTGCGACCATCCCTGCAATACAAAAGTTGGCGTAACAAAGGTATTCGTCACAAAGGCTGCGAAATCGGAAGAATTGACCACCAATGCAAACCATGGCTTCGAAGGAGCACGAATTGCAATCTTCAATTTATTCCGATTTGCTTGTAACTATGAGGTAAAGGCCCAAAGTGTTTCTCGGGTAAAAACTAGGTAAAAACCAGGTAAAATGGGCAAAAATTCAACAATTTGCTTTGTGCGTGTTTGCTCGCCTTGCCCTCTCTTAGCATGCGCAACGCACACATATGCATGCAAATAGGCTGAAATATGGGTGAAAACGGAGGTGTCTTGCCACTTTTACGTGTCCCGCACCACACCACTCCCATGTACATGCAGTTATTGTCCTTTACTGGCTTTGTGCGCGCGTAAAAGGGTGTATTTGTGTGGTTACTATAAGTTTAGGTCGGACGCAAAAAGGGTCATTTATGCATGTAAAAGGGTGTGTTTACGTGTCAAGTGAATTTCGATGCGGACGCAAATTAGGGCTTTTGCCCACGCAAAATCAATGTAATCGCCTCTCCACTCTTAGGGGCTTCTCTTTTATGGGACATGCCTGGCAATAAGTCCAAAGCCAAGGCCGCTGTCCAAGCCCCCGGGGACCCGCATCCGCCCCTGCCCGCCCCTCCCGCACGCACTACCCACGTGCCCACGAAGCAGGTTGTTGATGATTATGTGAAGGTGGTGGGTGTGGAAAATGCGGCGGGAACTGGTATCCAGGTGTTGGAGTGTGCGCTCTCGGTGAACGAGATTAAGGGGTTGCCGGCTATCTCCGAGGATGTTTGCTCGGTGAGAGGTCGGCTGCAAAAATTGCAGCAAGACAACGGTGAATCCTTGAAACATTTGTTGCGGGTCAACCTGCAGGCCGGTCCGGTTGCTTTGACCAAGGGAGTTTTGAGCAATTTTGCTCTGGGCCCGTACCACTGGTTGAGCCCTGCCCCAATGGGGATAATCCTGCAACTTAGCGCACAGACGTTAACGGCATTGTTTGCCATGATGCAACGTGCCCAATGCCCCCAAAGGCAATACGGGTCGGTGTACCATGTGCTGGATGCGGATCGGGAAAAGGAAGCAGGTCACCGACGGATGTGGTTCGACCCCGTCAAGGTGAAACATCGGGAAGAGCACCTTGATACGGACACGCACTTTTTTTTCGGGAGTCCAAGTCTTCAGACTGGTCGGCCTAAGGAGTGATTCAATCTGTGGGTCGGTGCGAGACCTTGAAAGGACCGGCCATCCCTGATTTGACGTAGCCCACAATTTTTGTAACACACAACACATTTTTCGCACTTGGTATGGGTTGTCCGTCGCCAGACATCGCAGTGAAACACCTTGTGTCCCGGATCCGCCCTCTAGGACCCCGGAGGCGAATGAGGCCACAGGCTACCGTTTGTTGGAGCACGTTGTACCACCGGACCTGGTGGATGAATTGTGTGCCTGAAGTTGGAGGGGGAGGAGAATTGGGAGGACATTCTCCCTCGGGGCCACAACCAATGTGGTGGGCGCCGGCAAACCGCCCCGGGAACGGTGGACAAGTGGTTCCCCCCGGAACTCAAGTGGCGTTTGCTGCACCCTTTGGCAGAACTTTTGCCCGGTGCTGGATGATTTGGTGGACAGGGAGCCCCGGTTGGTGGATCGGAAGGAGGCCCCCTCAGGGAGGGGCTGCCAATGGCCGCTCCGCGACTTCATGCTTACGTTGCGGGCTGCTGCGGACACGAGGGTGATTTTCATATCCCTGCAGGATGATCCCCCAGAAAAATCTTTGCAAATTGCATTGGGGAAGAGCCATGGCTACCACACGTCCAACACATGGCACGTGGTCCAGCAAAAGCGTGGCAGTGTTTTGCAGATGGATGGAACGTTGAGCCGTTCGTTGAGCCGGAGGTACCTGAGGTGGGAGAGGCGGGGGAGGACCCCCTGGCAACATCTTCGGGCAGTGTTATGCAGCCCCCTGCACAAGCGAGGAAAATTTGTCCCTCTGTCCTATGGTATGGTGCACAGGGAAGGTGAACCTGCCCCTCCGTCTTGTGCTATGGTGCACAGGGGGGGAGAACCCATCCCTCCGCGCTACGCTGTGGTGCACACGTGAGGGGAACATATCCCTCCGCCCTGTGTTGTGATGCACAGGGGAGGAGAACCTGTCCCTCCGTCGTGTGCTATGGTGCATAGGGGAGGGGAACCCGCCCCTATGCCTTGTGCTATGGTGCACAGAGCGAAGGCACCTGTCCAGCCGCCCTGTGCGGTTGCGCACAGCGGAGGGAAACCTTTTCCCTCCGTCTTTTGCTATGCTGCATAGGCGAGGAGAACTTGTGCCTCCGTCCTGTCCTATGGTGCATAGGGGAGGGGAACCTGCCCCTCCGCCTTGTGCTATGGTGCACAGAGGGATGGCATCTGTCCCTCCGCCCTGTGCTGTGGTGCACAAGGTAGAGGATCCCGTACCTCCGCCTTGTGCTATGGTGCACACTGGAGGGGAACCTGCCCCTCCACCCTGTGCTGTGGGGCACAAGGGAGACAGGTTCTCCTCCCCTATGCATGATAGCACGGGGCAAAGGGACAGGTTCTCGTCCCCTGTGCACCATAGCACAGGACGCAGGGACGGGTCCACCTGCCATGTGCGCCACCGCATAGGGTGGAGGGACAGGTTCCCCTCCCTTGTGCACCATAGCACAGGACGGAGGGACAGGTTCTCCTCCCTTGTACACCACCGCATAGGGCGGAGGGTCCGGTTCCCCACCTCTCCGCATCACACAACAGGGCGGAGGGACAGGTTCCCCTCCGCTGTGCACCACAGCACAAAGCGGAGGGACAGCTTCCCGTCCAGTGTGCACCATAGCACAGGACGGAGGGACAGGATCCCGTCCCCTGTGCACCGTAACACAGGGCGGAGGGAGAGGTTCCCCTCCCCTTTACACCACAGCACAGAGCGGAGGGACAAGTTCCTCTGCCCCTACCACAGCACAGGGCAGAGGGACAGGTTCTCTTCCCTTCTGTACCATGGCATAGGGCGGAGGGACAGGTTCACCTCCCCCGTGCACCATCGCACAAGGCGGAGGGATAGGTTATCCTCCCATGTGGACCATAGCAAAGGGCGGAGGAACGGTATTTGCTCCCTTGTGCACCACAACACAGGTCGGAGGGACAGGTTCCCCCCTCCGCCCTGTGCTATGTTTTACAGGGGAGGGGAACTTGTCCCTCCGCCCTGTGGTGTGTTACACAGGGGAGGAGAACCTGTCCCCCCGTCCTGTGCAATGGTGCACAGGGGAGGGGAACTTGTCCCTCCGCCCTCTATTGTGGTACACAAGGGAGGGGAACCCGTCCCTCCGCCCTACGCATTGGTGCACAGGGGAGGCGACTCTTTTCCTCCGCTCAATGGTGCACAGGGGACGGGAACTTGTTCCTCCGCCCTTTGTTGTGGTACACAGGGGAGGAGAACCAGTCCCTCCGTCGTATACAATGGTGCAGAGGGGAGGGGAACTTGTCCCTCCGCCCTTTGTTGTGGTACACAGGGGAGGGGAACCTGTCCCCCCGCCCTTGGGCTATGGTGCACAGGGGAGGGAAACCTGCACCTCTGCCGTGTGCCATGGTGCACAGGGGAGGGGAACCCAGTCCCTCCGCCTTGTGCACTGGTGCGCAGGGAAGGGGACCAAATCCCTCCGCCCTGTGCCCATGTGCTCCGGTTTGGGAACCAGTCCTTGCATCCTGTGCTATGATGCACAGGGGTGCGGAAACTGTCCCTCCGCCATGTGCTGTGGTGCACATGGGTGGGGAACCTGTCCCTCTGCCCTGGGCTTTGGTAAATAGGGTAGGGGAAGGTGTCCTTCTGTACTATGCTATGGTAGGGGAGGAGAACCTGTCCTTCCGCCCTGTGCTATGGTGCATAGGGGAGAGGAACTTGCCCCTTTGTCATGTGCTATGGGGCACAGGGGAGGAGAACTCCTCCCTGTGCCATGTGCTTTGGTGCATAGGGGAGGAGAACTTGTCCCTCCGCCCCACGAAGGAGAACCTGTCCCTCTGTCCTGTGCTATGCTGCACAGGGGAGGATAACCTATCCTTCCGTCGTCTGCTATGGTGCGGCAGGGTAGGGGATCTTGTCCCTTCGCCTTGTTCTTTGGTGCACAAGGGAGGAGAACTTGTCCCTCCGCCCTGTGTTGTGGTGCAAAGGGGAGGTGACCCGGTCCCTCCGCCCTGTGCTATGGTGCTCAGGGGTTGGGAACCTCTCCCTCCGTCCTACGGTATGGCGCACAAGGGAGGAGCACCTATCCCTCCGTCTTGTGCTATGCGGCACAGGGGAGGGGAACTTGTCCCTCCGCCCTTCACTGTAGTGCACAGGGGAGGAGAACCTGCCCTTGTGTCCTTTGCTATGTTGCACAGGGGGATAAAACCTGTCCCTCCGCGTTGTGCTGTGGTGCACACGCGAGGGGAACGTGTCCCTCCGCCTTGTGCAATGATGCACCGAGGAGAAGAACCTGTCCCTCCGTCCTGTGCTATGCTCCATAGGGGAGGACAACCCATCCCTCCATCCCGTGCTATGGTGCACGCTGGAGGGGAACCTATCCCTCCGCCCTGTGCTATGGTGCATAGGAGACAGGAACGTGTCCCTCCGCCCTGTGCTGTGCTGCACAAGGGAGGGAAACGTGTCCCTCCGCCCTTTGGTATGGTGCTCAGGGGAGGGGAACATATCCCTCGGTCATGTGCCATGCTGCACAGGGGAGGAGAACATGTGTCTCCGTCATGTGCTATAGTGCACAGGGGAAGGGCATATACCTTGGCGCCCTCTCCTATGATGAACACCGGAGGAAAACTTGTCCCTCCGCCCGGCGAAGGAGGAGAACCTGTCCCTCCGTCCTGCGCTATGCTGCACACGGGAGGAGAACCTATCCTTCCGTCCTCTGCTATGCTGCGGCAGGGTAGGGGATCCTGTCCCTCCGCCCTGTGCTATGGTGCACAGGGGAGGAGAACTTGTCCCTCCGCCCGAGGGGTTGCCATAAGTACGCTCAGCCTTTTTTTTTTATGGCAGCCACTCTCTGACATTTCAAGCTCAGCACATCTTGGCATAGCTTAGTTGGTAGTAGCACTAGGCTGTCATTTGAGGGGACCCGGGTTCAAACCCAGCTGCTTGCAGTGTTTTTACCTTCGCTCCTTTGGTCTTTTTTAAGTCCCCATGTTACTTACCCCCAGCGGTTACCCACCAACCGCCGTGGGTTACCCACCAACCGCCGTCGGTTACCCACCGACTGCCATCGGTTACCCACCAACCGCTGTCGGTTACCCACCAACCGCCGTCGGTTACCCAGCAACTGCCATCGGTTACCCACCAACCGCCGTCGGTTACCCACCAACCGCCAGCGGTTACCCACCAACCGCCGTCGTTTATCCACCAACCGCCGTCGGTTACCCACCGACTACCATCGGTTACCCACCAACCGCCGTCGGTTACCCACCAACCGCCATCGGTTACCCACCAACCGCCGTCGGTTACCCAGCAACTGCCATCGGTTACCCACTGACCGCTGTCGGTTACCCACCAACCGCCGTTGGTTACACACCAACTGCCATCGGTTGTCCACCAACCGCCGTCGGTTACCCACCAACCGCCAGCGGTTACCCACCCACCGCTGTCGTTTACCCACCAACCGCCGTCGGTTACCCACCAACTGCCATCGGTTATCCACCAAATGCCGTCCGTTACCCATCCACCACCAGCGGTTGGTTACCCACCAACCGCCGTCGGTTACTCACCAACCGCCGTCCGTTACCCACCGACTGCCATTGGTTACCCACCAACCGTGTAGGGCGTATTGGACACTCAGAGTTTTTTTTTTCTCCTTATGGCAATCCCTGCTCCGCCATGTGCTGTGGTGCACAGGGGAGGTGACCCGGTCCCTCCGCCCTGCGCTGGGGTGCACAGGGGAGGAGAACCTGTCCCTTTGTCCTTTGCTATGGTGCAAAGGGGGAGAGAACCTTCCCCTCCGCGCTGTGTTGAGGTGCACACGGGAGCGGAACGCGTCCCTCCGCCCTGTGCAATGATGCACTGAGGAGAAGAACCTGTCCCTCCGTCCTGTGCTATGCTCCATAGGGGAGGACAACCCATCCCTCCGTCCTGTGCTATGGTGCACGCTGGAGGGGAACTTGTCCCTCCGCCCTGTGCTATGGTGCATAGGAGAGAGGAACCCGTCGCTCCGCCCCGTGCTGTGCTGCACAAGGGAGGAGAACGTGTCCCTCCGCCCTGTGGTATGGTGCTCAGGGGAGGGGAACGTATCCCTCGGTCCTGTGCTATGCTGCACAGGGGAGGAGAACATGTGCTTCCGTCCTTTGCTATGGTGCAAAGGGGGAGAGAACCTTCCCCTCCGCGCTGTGTTGAGGTGCACACGGGAGCGGAACGCGTCCCTCCGCCCTGTGCAATGATGCACTGAGGAGAAGAACCCGTCCCTCCGTCCTGTGCTATGCTCCATAGGGGAGGACAACCCATCCCTCCGTCCTGTGCTATGGTGCACGCTGGAGGGGAACTTGTCCCTCCGCCCTGTGCTATGGTGCATAGGAGAGAGGAACCCGTCGCTCCGCCCCGTGCTGTGGTGCACAAGGGAGGAGAACGTGTCCCTCCGCCCTGTGGTATGGTGCTCAGGGGAGGGGAACGTATCCCTCGGTCCTGTGCTATGCTGCACAGGGGAGGAGAACATGTGCCTCCGTCCCTTGCTATGGTGCAAAGGGGGAGAGAACCTTCCCCTCCGCGCTGTGTTGAGGTGCACACGGGAGCGGAACGCGTCCCTCCGCCCTGTGCAATGATGCACTGAGGAGAAGAACCTGTCCCTCCGTCCTGTGCTATGCTCCATAGGGGAGGACAACCCATCCCTCCGTCCTGTGCTATGGTGCACGCTGGAGGGGAACTTGTCCCTCCGCCCTGTGCTATGGTGCATAGGAGAGAGGAACCCGTCGCTCCGCCCCGTGCTGTGCTGCACAAGGGAGGAGAACGTGTCCCTCCGCCCTGTGGTATGGTGCTCAGGGGAGGGGAACGTATCCCTCGGTCCTGTGCTATGCTGCAGAGGGGAGGAGAACATGTGCCTCCGTCCTGTGCTATTGTGCACAGGGGAAGGGCATCTATCCTTCCGCCCTCTCCCATGGTGCACAGCGAAGGAGAACTTGTCCCTCTGCCCTGTGCTGTAGTACACAAGGGAGGGGATCCTGTGCCTCCGCCCTGTGCTGTGGTGCGGAGGGGAGGAGAAATTGTCACTCTGCCCTACGCTTAGGCGTCACAAGTTGCCCACCCTCTAGGACCCCGTATACGCGCGATTTGACAATGTTGTACATTTCTACTTTGAGTATGTTTTTTGACGTATGTGACCAAAGTTGTTGGCAGAGCTGTGTGACACCCGTTGAAATACGTGTTGATGTGTTAGCCTTGTGTATCCCCGTCTTCTAGTGTGTTGTATTTGACGTTTTTCTGAAGCTGGCCGAAATTTCGGCCAGGTTTTGGGTAACATTGCCAACAACTATGTGTATATGCAATTTTTGACTCTTCTGGCCGAAATTTCGGCCAGCTTTTTGGTTTCCTGGTGAATAGGCATAGTTATTTTCATTTTTCTTAGGGCTGGCCGAAATTTCGGCCAGCTTTTTGGTCTGTTCACTATTCAAGCACTTATATTCTGGTTTTTGGGCGGTTTGGCCAAAATTCCGGCCAACTTTTCCTATTTTTGAACATTTAAGCCATTATTTCCCCTTTGAACACACCTGGCCGAAATTTCGGCCAGCTTGCAATTGTCGTTGTTCATGAGTATTACACCATACGCTCCTACATAACTGTTTTCTTGTCTCAGCATTTATTTTTTTATGCTATTACTATCAATGTTGTACATGCTGCAGTTACTCGTGCTTTTGCTACTACAGCCAAAGGGCTGTTGTGAAATGCATTACGTGGTGGGACTCTGCAAAAGCTTTTGCAATTCTGCCTCTTGTTGCGGAAGAATCGCAGGAGCCGGCACTCCGTGACACAGTTGAAGGCTGCCGCCACTGAGAAGAAGCCCCCACGATGGTACATGACATTTTTGTCACAGTTCCATGCCCTATACTGCCTGCTGCGCCGTATGGCCCTCCCATACTCTAACTTTGGGTCTAGTTACAAATGGGGTATTATGTCCTGCCGCCAACGCCGTAAGGTAGGAGTCCTTGGTCAGTGTAACACTAAGCAGGAGTCCATTCACCATCGTGCTGGACCAGCAGCACACAACTTGTGGAACACCATGCACCGTAGGCAAGTTTGTATATGGTTTGATAACCTGAGGCGTTACAGGTCGGGAGCTGATCCCCATTCACCCGACTTAACCCTAAACTGTACAGCTGTTGCTGTTTTGCACACTACTGCCCTACCTGCATACCGGGGTCTGCCGGAGCTGGCCGAAATTGAGGCCAGGGTACCAAAGGTTGCTGATGACATCTTTCGCTCACATAGAGCATTGTTTGATCGTATTGATGTTGCCAACCAAGGTATTCAGAGAGTTTGGGTTCGTGCTCCTTTGGATATTGCCAGAAAAAATGTCCGTTCCCTCAACTGGAGACCCTTTTTCCTGTCTGAGCTCCGCTCCGGCACCCACAAAGAGCTTTTGCAACTCGTGGTTGATTTGTCATGTGTGGGACACCGCACCAGACACCGTGTTCCGCTGCTTGTGGACATGAAAATACACTTTGCCCTACTTAAGCTGTGTTATGGTGCTGCTTATGTTCACTGGAATGTACCACAATTACTGTTGGGTTTTCCTTTGGTGTACGGAGTATGGCATAGCTATAAGTATTGCGTTGAATTGATCTACAGGGCGTTCCTGCCGTTCATTAATTTTTTGGATCAGGGGAACAGCCTTCAGGTTGGGTCTATCCTCCCTCGCAAGGTCAAGGTCATCCATATGGAGAAGACGTTGCTTGGACTCATGCTAGCCACATCGTCCAATAGAGGCAGACTAGATGAGCGCGTCACTTCCCTGCTCAATAGCCAGCGGGACTTGACACCCATTCAGCGCAAGGGTCTGCGTATGTTATTAGCCCTTAAGGCTTTGCTGTACACATACTGTCCAGCTGCTTTCAGCATTGGGACTTTGGTTCGTGAGTGCAACTAGGAGGGACGGGGGGCAGGTTCCGGTATTGTAGCTAAGCAGGCACTTGAGATGTCCCTACTGCTCATGCTGAACATCCTAAAGCCCGAGGAACAGTTAACCACGGAGTATGTGAAAACCACCGCTGTTGCTCTTTTGTTTTGGAGTCAGTGGCATTCCGCCTCCCTAGGGTGTATCCACTGTGAGGAGCTGGGTGAGGCACTTCTGAGTCGGTTCTCAGCCCAGTGTCGCCGCAACACTGCCTGTACTAGTGTCCAACAGTCGTCTGATTTATTTCTGACACTTCCCCTTGTCCAACCGGGAGAGAAAGTTTTGCTTGGTGTGCTGACCTAGAGATCCGTGGCAATGTTCTCTGCCCATCTTAAACAATTCATCTTGACAGCCCATACACAGAGCCTGTCCATTTGTGTTCCTGTTCCGGACTATAAAGTTGAGGTGAGAAGACTGGATGCAGTTGAGGACTTGACGTTCCCCGGTACCATGTCTAGGACACGAATCACCACAGACCGTTTAAAAGTGGTTCTGTTGCATGCAATGCAAAATCTGGTTGCGCGTATCAGGGTTCCTGAGGGTGTTGAGGATTTTTTACAGACAAATGCACCTGCCCGCACTGCTGCCGAGCAAGGGGTGTTACGTACTGCACATGCTTCTATTCGCGCTGCCACCCGTGCACCGCCTGCTGCTGCTGCTGCTGCTCCTGGTGGAATTGCCTTGCCCCCAAAGCCACCCCCGAAGCCCCGAGCCAGAGGCCCCCCAGTACCCCCCCCGGCCCCCCCCCGCCCAGTAACCCCCCCCCCCCGCCCCTGATGATACCATTGCTGTCGACGCTTGTGATAGTGACCAGGATATTGATTGTGATGCAGACAGCGTTGCCTCCTTTGAAGCCCTAGATGAGGCGGAACACATCGGTGTGGATACCCAGGACCGGGACTCATTTCTGTTTGCAGCTGTCTTTGTCACTGTGGTATGGGTTCTGCCCCGCATTGCCAGTGATTTTGGTGTGTCTATTTGCTGTTTCATGTTTTTCTGGCCAAAATTTCGGCCAGACTTGTTGTTTTGTCATATGGCTACCCCCAGAACACACATGACATAAGGTTCTGGCCGAAATTTCGGCCAGCCTCTCAGAATGGTATTTGTACACAGTGGTTTGACATGCAGAGCAGTGCTGGCCGAAATCTCGGCCAGGTTATCCGATTTTCCTGTCAGGCAGTCCGTTTTGGTCCTTTTTTGGTTGATCTGTGCTTGTTATTTGCTATCTGGGAACTCTCCCCTTCATGAAATGTTGCCCTGTAGCCCTTTGTTTTATGACTGAGCCTGGAGGGGTATCACAGGACATGGCTGTTTCGCCAGATGGTGAGCCTGCAGCAGACAATGGGCAATCTCAAGTGCAATCCCAGTCTCAAGAGGACCAGGCGAGCACAGAGGGACTTCAAAAGAAGCCCAAGGCCGCACCAAAGAAAAATTCATCATCCTCCATCAAGTTATCCGACTGGGTTACGTCAACGACGAAAATACAGGTTTGGTGGGATCAGATTATTATCGACCACGACCGAAAATTTGGGCAGGTCCGTAGGATTTCGGATGATCCCGTGCAACGCCGCTACGACGATCTGAAGGCAGCCCCGCCTGTGGATTACATCCAGGATCTTCTTTTTTATAAAGTCACTCGTATTTGTGTTGTGGTATTCTTCTCGATAGTACCGTTTTCGCGTCTGAATTTTCGACCCTGCTGTTACGAATATTCCTGTTGCACAGCCACTCGCTGGGTTCTGTTGGGGGGTCGGCATATTTACACTGCTGCCCAAAAACACAAGACCGAATTTGAGATGAAAAATATTGTGACTCCGGATTGGACCCTGGTATTTGGTGGTTATGAAGTCACACAGGACTGCCCCCTGCGGACTAGCCGCCGGCTTGCAGGCTTACATCGAATCCAGACCACTGCTGGCTCAGCATCCACCACATCGGAGCGAATGTCCCTACTCCTGGATAGGCTTGAGGATGAGGATGCCAATGAGTACATCCTGTACCATCACATTACTGTTATGCTCGAAGAGTGTGGTGTTACTGCCGAGGAAGGCACTGTGGTGTGTTTCGTTTATTAATTCGGTTTGGTCGATCGACTTGGCCGAAATTTCGGCCAGCTTCTATGTTCCACATGTTCTCCTGTGCAGAGTGCTATTGCCAAACGGTGGGGTGGCGTTGGGCGTTTGGTGAAATTTGTGGGTATTGCTTCAGTAGACGCCATGGCAGCCATGGAAAATCGTGGACTACATCCCGCACTGGGTACGTTCAAGGAAGTGGAAGGCATCACGCCTGACCGACTTCGTGACATCGTAGGTTACATGGATGGGACAAAAAGTACCCTACCTGGTCTCAAAAAAATTATAAAAGATGTTAAAAAGGCCCAGATGTGGTCCTGGCACATTCTTCATCCCGAGGCATTTACCAATGGGCTTGTGAACAACACCAGAGGTATGTTTTGGTCAAACAGGGGGTTTGTATTCGAACAAATCGACCGACCTGGCCGAAATTTCGGCTAGCTTGTGTGTCGTTCAATTAATGCACAATAGGAGCCCACCCTGTGACACCACCTGTCTGCAGCTACACTTGGTACTATCGACATGGCCAAAAGGCAGTGCGCTCTTGCATCACACCTGAAGGTAGCCTATGGCAGTTGGACCTAGACTGAAGAAAACCCATGGCCCCCGTGGTCGGCAGTAATTAAGGCCCCTCTTTGGAAGGAACCCAAATATGAGGGGTTGCGGGGATTGTTGCAGAAGCCTGTTGCTAAGCCTGTTTGTGAAAAATCTGATACTGGTCTGGTCAGTATCCAGTGTGCTAGGGAGTCCCTCGTTGAGTCAAGCACAGGCAAACTCATTGCAGAGTCAGGCCGTGTGGAACTGATGGCAATGCGTTGTGGAGTCCCTGTTCCCAGTATCATTAGTTCACTGCCCTTTGCTGCTTGTGTCATTGAGGTGCCCCGCCTCTATACAGCTGGTTTGCATAACCTAATTGCGCAGCTGCTTTTGTCCGGTGTGCCTGTGTTCATTGCGGGTGAGTTTGCCGATGTGAAAGCCACTGTTGCTGCTTTGAAGGCCACTGTGGCTGAGGATATGTATCAGTGTGATGTTGCAATTTACAATTTGTCAAGCAAGACCCCGCTGTACACTTCTACGTCCCATCTGGTTTCCATTTGTTCTGCCACTGCCTTTGATAACAGGCTGCCCCGTTACGTGGCTTTTACTGAAGGACCCATGTCGTCTGTGATGCCTGTTGAGATATTCTCGTTTCTTTTGAGCCTGGTTCCGGTCCCAGAACGGGCAGGCAACTGGTTTTTGCTAGGGACTCTGTCTGTCCATTTTGCAAGCATGATGTCTACCAGGTTTTCCAAGGACTGTACTGCTGTGTGTGCCCCTTTGCGTGAGGAGACTGTTGTGCTTGATGAGTTTGTTCAGTCCATCAGAGCAGCTATCACCAACGCCGACACGTGCCCCCCCAAGTCATGGGAGGATGTGTACCACGACTTGGGGGCAGGTTTTCCTGTGGATTGTTCTGGGGTTAGTTTCTGAGGAGCAAGATGGGGAGGCAGAGTCGCAACCACAGACACACACTCCAAAGAAGAAACCCAAAACTGCCCCTGCCCCCTCACCCAGTGGCACGCAGTGCGCTCAGGCCACCCCAGCTTCCTCCTCAGGTACTGTTGCCCCTACTGGCAAAGGTATGAATACTTTTGTGAATCATTTTTCACCATCCCAGGGTGGAAACACACAGTCACAGAACTCTGCCACTGCCAAGCCTGGTGCTGCAGCCCCTGCCAAGCCTCCTGCTAACACAGGTGCTAAGAAGCCCCGTGCATCTGGTGTGCGCAAGCGCTAATGCCAGTCCTGCTGCTTATATTGCCTGTCAGTATGAAGTCTGGCCGAAATTTCGGCCAGCATGGGGTCCTCAGCCTCTTCAGCGTTTTATTATTGTGTTTCCCCATAGGCACTGCAAAAGTCTGCTTTGATTCGTCAGGTGGCAAGTATTTGCTCGTAATTGAGTATATTATGTTGCACACCCTGTTCAAATGTCACTGCTCCTGTGTTCCTTGCTCATGTCTATTGTCTTAGGTACCCATTTCAGTGATCATATTCGGAGTCTCGATGGACCTGGCCGAAATTTCGGCCAGCTTAGGCCTGTCTGTCAAATAGGACCATGTGTTTGGACATTTTTTGAAGAGTTGGCCGAAATTTCGGCCAGGTTGGTTAAAATGGGAAATACAACCACATGCTTTGGGATAGTTTTTTGTGGGCTTCAATGAAAGGTATGTTTGGGGTTCCCTCATCTGTGGTGTATAGGGGGGTTCTGTGATCAAGCTCGAATAAAGGGGAGAGAAAAATAGGCAGCCCCCCCCCCCCCCCACACTGGAATGCATTGGTCTAAATGTAAAACAACACTATATTTTGGTGATTGAATGTCTTTATTTTGAAAATTTGTGTGTTTCCATAAATGCAAATAATGGCATATATTTGAAATACACACCTTGTTTTTGCATGTTGCCATCAGGGGGGTTTGGATACCCAAAAAACAACACCCCTTTTCACATACTTTTCCCCTCATTACAACATGGACTTCCGTTGGCCATAGCGTCAGGCGGGGGGTGGGCAACTTGTGACGCCTAAGCTATGCGGTGGCGCACACGCGTGGGGATCCTGTCCCTCCGCCCTGTGCTGTGGTGCACCGGGGAAGAGAAACCGTCCCTCCGCCCTATGAGGTCGTGTATAAGGGACGTGAACCTGTCCGTCCGCCCTATGCCATGGTACCAAAGGGAAGAGAACCTGTCCCTTTGCCCTGTGCTGTGGTGCACGGGGCAGAGGAACTTGTCCCTCCGCCTTGTGCTGTGGTGTAAAGGGGGGGAGATCCTGTCCCTCCGCCCTATGAGGTCCTGTATAAGGGACGTGAACCTGTCCCTCTGCCCTACGCCATGGTACCAAAGGGAAGAGAATTTGTCCCTCTGCCCTGTGCTGTGGTGCAAGGGGCAGAGGAACTTGTTCCTCCGCCCTGTGCTGTGGTGTAAAGGGGAGGGGAACCTCTCCCCTTGCCCTGTGTTACGGTGCACAGGGGAGGGGATCCTGTCCCTCCGTCCTGTGCTATGGTGCACAAGGGACGGGAACCTGTTCCTCCGCCTTGTGCTGTGGTGCACAGCTGAGGGGAACCTATCCCTCCGCCCTGTGGTGTGATGCGGAGAGGCAGGGGAGGAGAACCAGTCCCTCCGTACTGTTCTATGGTGCACAAGGTCGGGGAATATGTCCCTCCGCCCTGTGTGGCGGTGCACAGGGGAGGGGATCCTGTCCCTCCGTCCTGTGCTATGGTGCACAAGGGACGGGAACCTGTTCTTCCGCCTTGTGCTGTGGTGCACAGCGGAGGGGAACCTGTCCCTCCGCCTTGTGGTGTGATGCGGAGAGGCAGGGGAGGAGAACCCGTCCCTCCGTACTGTTTTATGGTGCACAAGGTCGGGGAATATGTCCCTCCGCCCTGTGTGGCGGTGCACAGGGGAGGGGAACCTGTCCCTTTGCCCCGTGCCATCATGCATAGGGGAGGAGAACCTGTCGCTCCGCCCTATGCTATGCTGCACAGGGGAGGGGAACTTGTCCCTCCGCCCTGTGAGGAACAAGTTCCCGTCCCCCGTGCACCATAGCCTAGGGCGGAGGGATAGAGTGCCCTCCCCTGTGCACCATAGTGTAGGGCGGAGGGCCAGGTTCCCCTCCCCTGTATACCGCAATAGATGGCGGAGGGAGATGTTCCCCTCCCCTCTGCACCATTGCACAGGACGGAGGGACACGTTCTCCTCCCCTGTGTAGCACACCACCGCCCTTTGTTATGGTACACAGGGGAGGAGAACCGGTCCCTCCGTCCCATACAATGGTGCAAAGGGGAGAGGAACTTGTCCCTCCGCCCTTTGCTGTTCTACACAGGGGAGGGGAACATGTCCCTCCGCCTTGTGCTATGGAGCACAGGGGAGGGAAACCTGCACCTGTGCCGTGTGCCATGGTGCACAGGGGAGGGGAACCCAGTCGCTCCGCCTTGTGCAATGGTGCGCAGGGTAGGGGACCCAATCCCTCCGCCGTGTGCCCACGTGTTCCGGTGTGGGGAACCAGTCCTTGCATCCTGTGCTATGGTGCACAGGGGTGCGAAAACCGTCCGTCCGCCATGTGCTGTGGTGCACATGGGTGTGGAACCTGTCCCTCTACCCTCGGCTCTGGTAAATAGGGTAGGGGAAGGTGTCCTTGTGTATTGTGCTATGGTAGGGGAGGAGAACCTGTCCTTCCGCCCTGTGCTATGGTGCACAGCGTAGAGGAACTTGCCCCTTTGTCCTGTGCTATGGGGCGGAGTGGAGGAGAACCTATCCTTCCGTCCTCTGCTATGGTGCGGCAGGGTAGGGGATCCTGGCCCTCCGCCCTTTGCTATGGTGCAAAGGGGAGGAGAACTTGTCCCGCCCTGTGCTGTGGTGCACAGGGGAGGTGACCCGGTCCCTCCGCCCTGTGCTCTGGTGCTCAGGGGTGGCGAACCTCTCACTCCCTGCTATGGTATGGTGCACAAGGGAGGAGAACCTATCCCTCCGTCTTGTGCTATGCGGCACAGGGGAGGGGAACTTGTCCTTGCGCCCTTCGCTGTGGTGCACAGGGGAGGAGAACCTGCCCCTGTGTCCTTTGCTATGGTGCACAGGGGGATAAAACCTGTCCATCCGCGTTGTGCTGTGGTGCACACGGGAGGGCAACGTGTCCGTCCGCCCTGTGCAAAGATGCACCGAGGAGAAGAAGCTGTCCCTCTGTCGTGTGCTATGCTCCATAGGGGAGAACAAACCATCCCTCCATCATGTGCTATGGTGCACGCTGGAAGGGAACCTGTCCCTCTGCCCTGTGCTATGGTGCATAGGAGAGAGGAACCTGTCCCTCCGCCTTGTGCTGTGCTGCACAAGGGAGGAGAACCTGTCCCTCCGCCCTGTGGTATGGTGCTCAGGGGAGGGGAACGTATCCCTCGGTCCTGTGCTATGCTGCACAAGGGAGGAGAACATGTGCCTCCGTCCTGTGCTATTGTGCACAGGGGAAGGGCATCTATCTTTCCGCCCTCTCCTATGGTGCACAGCGAAGGAGAACTTGTCCCTCCGCCCTGTGCTGTAGTACACAAGGGAGGGGAACCTGTCCCTCCGCCCTATGCTGTGGTGCGGAGGGGAGGAGAACCTGTCACTCTGCCCTATGCGGTGGCACACAAGGGTGGGGATCTTGTCCCTCCGCCCTGTGCTGTGGTGCACCGGGGAGCAGAATCTGTCCCTCCGCCCTATGAGGTCGTGTATCTGGGACGTGAACCTGTCCGTCCGCCCTATGCCATGGTACAAAAGGGAAGAGAACCTGTCCCTTTGCCCTGTGCTGTGGTGCAAGGGGCAGAGGAACTTGTCCCTCCGCCCTGTGCTGTGGTGTAAAGGGGGTGAGAACCTGTCCCTCCGCCCTATGAGGTCGTGTATAAGGGACGTGAACCTGTCCCTCTGCCCTATGCCATGGTACCAAAGGGAAGAGAACCTGTCCCTTTGCCCTGTGCTGTGGTGCAAGGGGCAGAGGAACTTGTCCCTCCGCCCTGTGCTGTGGTGTAAAGGGGGGGAGAACCTGTCCCTCCGCCCTATGAGGTCGTGTATAAGGGACGTGAACCTGTCCCTCCGCCCTATGCCATGGTACCAAAGGGAAGAGAACCTGTCCCTTTGCCCTGTGCTGTGGTGCAAGGGGCAGAGGAACTTGTTCCTCCGCCCTGTGCTGTGGTGTAAAGGGGAGGGGAACCTCTCCCCTTGCCCTGTGTTACGGTGCACAGGGGAGGGGATCCTGTCCCTCCGTCCTGTGCTATGGTGCACAAGGGACGGGAACCTGTTCCTCCGCCTTGTGCTGTGGTGCACAGCGGAGGGGAACCTGTCCCTCCGCCCTGTGGTGTGATGCGGAGAGGCAGGGGAGGATAACCCGTCCCTCCATACTGTTCTATGGTGCACAAGGTCGGGGAATATGTCCCTCCGCCCTGTGTGGCGGTGCACAGGGGAGGGGAACATGTCCCTTCGCCCCGTGCCATCATGCACGGGGGAGGAGAACCTGTCGCTCCGCCCTGTGCTATGCTGCACAGGGGAGGGGGACTTGTCTCTCCGCCCTGTGAGGAACAAGTTCCCGTCCCCCGTGCACCACAACCTAGGGCGGAGGGATAGAGTACCCTCCCCTGTGCAGCATAGCGTAGGGTGGAGGGCCAGGTTCCCCTCCCCTGTATACCGCAATAGATGGCGGAGGGAGATGTTCCCCTCCCCTCTGCACCATTGCACATGACGGAGGGACACGTTCTCCTCCCCTGTGTACCACACCACCGCCCTTTGTTATGGTACACAGGGGAGGAGAACCAGTCCCTCCGTCCCATACAATGGTGCAAAGGGGAGAGGAACTTGTCCCTCCGCCCTTTGCTGTGCTATACAGGGGAGGGGAACCTGTCCCTCCGCCTTGTGCTATGGAGCACAGGGGAGGGAAACCTGCACGTGTGCCGTGTGCCATGGTGCACAGGGGAGGGGAACCCATTCGCTCCGCCTTGTGCAATGGTGCGCAGGGTAGGGGACCCAATCCCTCCGCCCTGTGCCCACGTGCTCCGGTGTGGGGAACCAGTCCTTGCATCCTGTGCTATGGTGCACAGGGGTGCGGAAACCGTCCGTCCGCCATGTGCTGTGGTGCACATGGGTGGGGAACCTGTTCCTCTACCCTCGGCTGTGGTAAATAGGGTAGGGGAAGGTGTCCTTGTGTATTGTGCTATGGTAGGGGAGGAGAACCTGTCCTTCCGCCCTGTGCTATGGTGCACAAGGTAGAGGAACTTGCCCCTTTGTCATGTGCTATGGGGCACGGTGGAGGAGAACTCCTCCCTGTGCCTTGTGCTTTGGTGCATGGAGGAGGAGAACTTGTCCCCCCGCCCCACAAAGAAGGAGAACCTGTCCCTCCGTCTTGTGCTATGCTGCACAGGGGAGGGGAACCTATCCTTCCGTCCTCTGCTATTTTGCGGCAGGGTAGGGGATCCTGGCCCTCCGCCCTGTGCTATGGTGCACAGGGGAGGAGAACTTGTCCCGCCCTGTGCTGTGGTGCACAGCGGAGGTGACCCGGTCCCTCCGCCCTGTGCTCTGGTGCTCAGGGGTGGGGAACCTCCCACTCCCTGCTATGGTATGGTGCACAAGGGAGGAGAACCTATCCCTCCGTCTTGTGCTATGCGGCACAGGGGAGGGCAACTTGTCCTTGCGCCCTTCGCTGTGGTGCACAGGGGAGGAGAACCTGCCCCTGTGTCCTTTGCTATGGTGCACAGGGGGATAAAACCTGTCCATCCGCGTTGTGCTGTGGTGCACACGGGAGGGCAACGTGTCCGTCCGCCCGGTGCAAAGATGCACCGAGGAAAAGAACCTGTCCCTCCGTCGTGTGCTATGCTCCATAGGGGAGGACAACCCATCCCTCCATCATGTGCTACGGTGCACGCTCGAAGGGAACCTGTCCCTCCGCCCTGTGCTATGGTGCATAGGAGAGAGGAACCTGTCCCTCCGCCTTGTGCTGTGCTGCACAGGGGAGGAGAACCTGTCCCTCCGCCCTGTGGTATGGTGCTTAGGGGAGGGGAACGTATGCCTAGGTCTTGTGCTATGCTGCCCGGGGGAGGAGAACAAGTGCCTCCGTCCTGTGCTATAGTGCACAGGGGAAGGGCATCTATCTTTCTGCCCTCTCCTATGGTACACAGGGGAGGACATATTGTCCCTCCGCCCTGTGAGGTGGTACACAAGGGGGGGGATCCTCTCCCTCCGCCCTCTGATGTGGTGCAGAGGGGAGGAGAACCTCTCACTCCGCCGTATGCGGTGGCGCACACGCGTGGGGATCCTATCCCTCCGCCCTGTGCTGTGGTGCACCAGGGAAGAGAAACTGTCCCTCTGCCCTTTGCTATGGTGCACAGGGGTGGAGAACCTTTCCCTTCGCCCTATGAGGTCGTGTACAAGGGAGATGAACCTTTACCTCCATCCTGTGCTATGGTACACAGGGGAGGAGAACCTGCCCTGCGCCCTATGCTCTGTTGCACAACGGAGAGTAACCTGTTTCTCCGCCCTGTGTTGTGGTGCAAAGGGCAGGAGATCTTGTCCCTCCGCCCTGTGTCATGGTGACCATGGAAGGGCCAAGTGTCCCTCCGTCCTGTGCTATGGTGCACAGGGGATGGGCTGTCTCTCCGCGCTCTGGTTTGGTGCACAACGGAGGACAACCAGTCCCTCCGTCCTGTGCTATGCGCTCGAGCGGAGGGGAACCTGTCCCTCTGCCCCATGAGATGGTGTACGGGGGAGGGGAACCTATCCCTCCGCCCTGTGTCATGGTGCACAAGGTAGGGGAACGTGTCCCTCCGTGCTGTGCCATGGCGCACAAGGGACGGGACCCTGTCCCTCCGCCCTGTGCTGTGCTTCACACCGGAGGAGAACTAGTCCCTCCGTCTTGTGCTATGCCGCAAAGTGGAGGGGAACCTTTCCCTCTGCCCTATGCCATGGTGCGCAGGGGCGAAAACTTGACCCTCGCTCTGTGCTATGGTGCACATGGGAGGAGCATTTGCCCCTTTGCCCTGTGCTATGGTGCACAGGGAAGGGGGACCTATCCCTCCGCCTTGTGCTGTGGTGCACAAGGGACGGAAACTTGTTGCTCCGCCTTGTGCTCTGGTGCACACGGGAGGGGAAATTGCCTTTGTGCTGCGGTGCACATGGGAGGTGAACTTAGCCCCCCCGCCGTGTGTTGTGGTGCCCCGGGGAGGGAATGTGTCCCTCCGCCCTGTGCTGTGGTGCACAAGGGAGGAGAAGGTGTCCCTCCGACCTTTGCTATGGTGCACAAGGGAGGTGAAAATGTTCCTCCGCTCTTTGAGGTCGTATATTGGGGAGCTGAACTCGTCGCTCCGCCCTGTGGGGTGGTGGACAGGGGAGGAGAACGTGTCCCTCTGTCATGTGCCATGGTGCATAGGGGAGGGTAACCTGTCCCTCCACCCTTTGTTGTGGTATACAGGGCTAGAGAAGCTATCCCCCCGTCCTGTGCTGTGGTGCAGAGCGGAGGGCTACGTGCCCCTCCGCCGTGTGCCATGGTGCAAAGGGAAGGGGAACCCACTGCCTCCGCCATCTGCAATGGTGCAAAAGTACGGGGAACCCATCCCTCGGGCCTGTGTTGTGGAGCACGGGGGCGGGGAACCTGCCCCTCCGCCTTGTCCCATGGTGCACAAGGGAGGAGAAGCCCTGTGCTGTGGTGCACACGGGAGGAGAAGTTGTCCCTCCGACCTTTGCTATGGTGCACAAGGCACGAGACACTGCATGTTCCTCCGCCCTGTGAGGTCGTATATTGGGGAGGTGAACGTGTCCCTCCGCCCTGTGCGGTGGTACACAGGGGAGGAGAACCTGTTCCTCTGTTCTGCGCTATGGTGCATATGGGAGGGGAACCTGTCCATCCGCCCTTTGTTGTGGTACACAGGGGAGGAGAAGCTGTCCCTCCGTCGTGTGCTGTGGGGCACAAGGGAGGGCAACGTGCCCCTCCGCCGTGTGCCATGGCGCACACGGAAGGTGAACCCAGTCCTTCCGCCATGTGCAATGGTGCGTATGGAAGGGGAACCAATCCCTTGGCCCTGTGCTGTGGAGCACAGGCGTGGGGAACCTGCCTCTCCGCCTTATACCATGGTGCACAAGGCAGGGGAACCCAATCGCTCCGCCCTAAGGTCTGGTGCGCAGGGTTGGGGAAGTTGTCCCTCTGCCATGTGCTGTGGTGCACACGGGTGGGGAACCTGCCCCTCTGACCTGTGCTGCGGTACATAGCGGAGGAGAAGGTATTGCATAGGGGAGGGGGACCTGTCTCTCCGCTTTGTTGTGTGGTGCATAGGGGAGGGGGACCTGTCCCACCGCGGTGCGTTGTGGTGCACAGGGGAGAAGAACCTGTCCCTCTGTTCTGTGCTAGGGTACACAGGGGAGGAGAACCTTTCCGTCTGTCCTGTGCCAATGTGCACACGGGAGGGGAACGTGCCCCTTTGCCATGTGCTGTGGTGCATAGGGGAGGGGATCCTGTCCCTCCGCCCTGTGCGTGGTGCACAGGGGAGGAGAACCTGTCCCTCTGTCCTGTGCTACGGTACATATGGGAGGAGAACCTTTCTGTTTGTTGTGTGGTATGGTGCACACGGGAGGGGAACGTGCTCCTCCGCCATGTCCCGTGGTGCATAGAAGAGGGGATCTTGTCCCTCCGCCCCGTGCCGTGGTGCGTAGGGGAGGAAAATCTGTCCATCCACCCTTTGCTATGGCTCTCAGGGGAGGAGACCCTCTCCCTCCGCACTGTGCAGTGGTGCAAAGGCGAGGAGATCCTCTCCCTCCATTCTCTGCTACGGTACATAGGGGAGGAGAGCCTGTCCCTTTGCCCTATGCTCTAGTGCACAAGGGACAGGAACCTGTTCCTCCGCCTTGTGTCATGGTGCACGCGGAGGAGAACCTGTCCCTCCCCCGTGTGCTGTGATACGAAGAGGTAGGGAACCGGTCCCTTCGCCCTGTGCTGTGTTCGAGCGTTGCGCGGTAGGCTAAGCACAGAGGACAGACTACAGCCACTGACAGGGCAAATTGTGGGATGCCCCATTTGTGGAGCTGATGAGGACAATTGGCACTTCCTTTTTCTCTGTTCCTTGATTAAAGTAGCAGCTCATTGCATTGACAAGGCCTTGGGCAGTTACATTGATGTGCATGGCATATCACACTCAATTCTCCAATTTGCAAGCACACACGAGGGAGAGACCTTTGCAACCCTGCCGGGTAAAGTGCTGTGGACAGCACGACAGGCGATGTGGGTCACACGTTGCCTTTTCCGTTTTAATGTGTTGCCTGACACGCGCAAGTACCACACCTTTTTGTCAGTATGGGCTCAAAAGCCGATGGAGCTGGCCAAATGGCCGGGTGCCAGCAGTTTTTCCTCCTATTTTTGTTCTGTACGCTATGCGATACTTGAGCTCCTTAACACGGGTACATTAGTACCCAGAATTTTTGTGGGGGATTGGTCTTTTACCTAGTAGGGCAATCAGAGATCTAAAAGGCGCAAACTCAATAAGGCAGCAAGGGTGGCTCCGGCGTTAGCAGAGCTGCAACCATATTTGTCTGGAGAGTGGCTTGTATTTTACACAGATGGATCCTCTGTGCGTATGGACCTGGTGGGATGGCTCGGGGGCTTCGGAGTCTACTGCCCGCCGCTAAAACATGCCATGCCGAACCCGGTGGGAGAGAGGCAGACGAACAATGCTGCCGAACTATTTGCTGTGCTCTGGGTTCGGGAACACTTCACTACTGGTAAAATTTCGATTGCGTTGGATAGCAAGATTGTAAATGATGCCATCAAAGGGGGGGTGCAGAAATGGAAAGACAATGGCTGGAGGTGTTCGACATGACCAGTGGGTAACGTACATTGCTGGTCGGCCTTGCTTCAATTTTTGAACATGCCAAGAAGAGAGCTCAGAACGGTGCTACTCCCCTCTCACTGTGATATTAGCGGAAATGAAGCAGCCAATGACTTAGCTGAATGGGGTAGGAGCCGCAACCCTTTGAATGTAACACACACAGACAGAATGCAATGCAGAGCAGAGATCCTCATTGAAACTCCGTTGCCTGGGAGGCAGCGACCCTGCTCTGGATCTGATGGAACGCTAGTTCAGACAGACTTTGATACACATTTTTACATTGATGTGGACCTGGGAGCAGACTCAGGCATCTGGGGCACACCGATGCCCCCAGATGATCAGGACTTCATTCCCATGGTGGACGAACCTGAAGGGGATTTGCCTGTAGCCAGAAGGTTGTTCCAGTAGCAACAGCCTCAAAGGGCGGGAGCCTGGTGGCCTTTTGCCAATTTGGCGGGCTGCTGGACACCTTTGGCCCACAGAAGTTGTTGCGGTTCTTGCTAACTGTACCCTTACGGGAGATTGGCTCACAGAAGTTGTTGCGGTTGTTGCTAACTGTACCCTCACGGGAGACCTGGGTGGTTCATCTTTCCTCCTGTGCAACCATAGACTGGTCAGGTCCTGGATGTCATATGATAGAGTGGCTTTGCCGGGCGGGTGCCCGGTGGCTTTTTGCCCCAAGAGGGCGAGTCGTCAGGCACCTTTTGCCCACAGAGGCCCCTATCATAGACAAAGCAGTGTTACACCTTACACACATCTTTGCGACCTGCCGTGGATACACTAGTGCTCGAAGACTTCTCGATGTCTTTTTCTTCCGGTGATGACACTCTTTCCATTCATTCTAATGTCTCTGTTGTTAGGGTGTCCTCAGACGTGAGCGCCTGAGCACAAGCCTGAAGGGTATCCGCGCCCCTGGCGCCATGCCAAAGCTTCCCCCGGTATGTATTGAATGTTTTATTTGGCGGTGTGTACTGGCGGTTCTGCAGTTATAGTGCCGATGCTATATAGAGGGTACCCATCGTCGTAGTACAACGGTCGTGCGCTTGCCCCGAGGGCTGGGGGGCGCTGGTTCGAGTCCCGGTATGGGCAGCCGGCATGGAGTGCGGCATAGCTTGCCGTGGCTTGAAACGCGTTGTAGGTGTGCTGTCCTCATAGAATACTTCGGTATCTTCCGGTAAGGTATCTTTTTGTGTGTGTAGTATGACTTGTTGGGCAGTTTGGTGTTGCCGGAACCGACAGAGCATGTGGTGTTTCTGCGCCTTGTGGCACCTTTTGGTCAGGGTACCATGGCTTCTTTCTTCCTTACTCAGGACATGTTAGGACCTACATGTCTGCTGGCAGTGCACGGGGCTGCATAGAATATAATGTGATGGTAATTTACGTGAGCACAATGGATGCTAGGTGAGTGCTGATGCCAAACTGCCCACAGGTATGTCACTAAATCCTTGAGTTCAGCCGCTGGCTGCGGGCTTAGGACGACAGAACAAGACTGTGCTGTGAGCATTGTCTGTGGACAGAGAGCACTAAGGGGACACGAGGCATGTCGGTGCTTGGTATTGGTGAGTGATGATGTCGCCTGACCCATGTTGTATGTTAGCTACCAGCATTGTGTACATAGCATTACACTCAAATGAGTTGGATTGATGATGTGAGAGGCCTGTGCTGTGGTGCACAAGGGAGGAGAACATGTTCCCCCGTCTTGTGCTATGGTGCTCAGGGGAGGAGAACATGTTCCTCTGTCCTATGCTATGGTGCACACGGGAGGGGAACCCGTCCCTCCGCCTTGTGCGGTGGTGCACAGAGGAGGTGAACCCATCCCTCCGCCCAATGCTATGGTGCACACGGGAGGAGAACCTGTCCCTCCGTCTTGTTCTCTTGTACGCAGGCGAGGAGAACCAGTCCCTCGGTCCGGTGCTCTGTTGCACAGGGGAGCGGAACTTGTCCTTGCGCCTTGTGCTCTAGGGCCGAGGGGAGGGGAACCCGTCCCTCAGCCCTGTGTCATGGTGAATAGGGGGGGGAGGGGCTGTCTCTGCGTCCTATGCTATGGTGCACAAGGGACGCGACCCTGTCCCTCCGCCCTGTGGTGCGGAGCACAGCGGAGGAGAAGCCGTCCCTGCACCTTGTGCTTTGATGCGCGCAGGTAGGGAACCGGTCCCTCCGCCCTGTGCTTTGGGGCACAGGGGAGGAAAACTTGTCCCATCGTCTTGTGCTGTGGTGCTTGTGTGTGTGCGTGTGTGTGCAGGGGAGGAGAAGCTGTCCCTGCTTCCTGTGCTATGGTGCATAGCGGAGGGGAACCTTTCCCTCCGCCCTATGCGTGATGCACATGGAAGGAGAAGGTGTCCCTCTGTCCTTTGCTAGGGTACACAAAAGAGGAGAAACCCTTCCGTCTGTCCTGTGTTATGGTGCACACGGGAGGGGAACGTGCCCCTCCGCCATGTGTTGTGGTGCATAGGGGAGAGGACCCTGTCACCCTGCCCTGTGTTGTGGTGCACACCGGAGAAGAAGCCGTGCATCCGCCCTTTGCTATGGCTCTCAGCAGAGGAGACCCTGTCCCTCCGCCTGGTGCGGTGGTGGAGAGGCGAGGAGATCCTGTCCCTCTGTCCTCTGCTATGGTACACAGTGGAGGAGAACCTTTTCCTTTGCCCTATGCTGTGGTGCACAAGGGAGAGGATCCTATTCCTCCGCCTTGTCCTGTACCGCATAGGGAAGGGGAAGTTGTCCCCTCGCCCCGTGTCATGGTGCACGGGGCAAAGGAACTTGTCCCTCCGCCGTGTGCTGTGGTGCACGCGGAGGAGAACCTGTCCCTCCGCCCTGTGCTGTGGTGCACAGGGGGGGAGAACCTGTCCCTCGGTCTTGTGCCATGATGCTCACGGGAGGAGAACATGTCCCTCCGTGCCGTATTATGGTGCACACGGGAGGGGAACCTTTCCCTCCGCCCTGTGCCTTGGTGCATAGAGGAGGTGAACCCATCCCTCCGCCCAATGCTATTGTACACAGGGGAGGAGAACCAGTCCCTCCGCCCTGTGCTCTTTTGCGCAGGGGAGAGGAACCTGTTCTTGCGCCCTGTGCTGTGGGGCAAAGGGGAGGGGAAGCTGTACCTCCGCCTTGTGTCATCATGCACAGGGAGGGGGGGACTTGTCCCTGAGTCCTAGGCTATGGTGCACGAGGGACGGGACCCAGTCCGTCCGCCCTGTGCTGTGGTGCATAGCGGAGGAGAACCTGTCCCTCCACCCTGTGCTGTGATGTGCAGAGGTAGGGAACCGGTCCCTCCGCCCTGTGCTGTGGTGCACAGGGGAGAAGAACTTGTCCCCCCATCTTGTGATGTGGTGCATATGGGAGGGGAACCTGTCCCTCCGCCCCGTGCTGTGGTACACAGGGCAGGAGAAGATGTCCCTCCGTCCTGTGCTATGGTGCACAGGGGAGGGCAGCGTGCCCCTCCGCCGTGTGCCATGTTGCAAACGGAAGGGGAACACAGCCCCTCCGCCATGCACAATGGTGCGCATGGAAGGGGAACAAATCCCTTGGCCCTGTGTTGCGGAGCACAGGGGTGGGGAGCCTGCCCCTCCGCCTTGTGCCATGGTGCACGAGGGAGGGGAACCCAATCCCCCCGCCCTAAGGTGTGGTGCAGAGGGTTGGGGAACTTGTCCCTCCGCCATGTGCTGTGGTGCACGCGGCTGGGAAACCTATCCCTCTGCCCTCCTGTCCCTCTGCCCTGTGCTGTGGTGCACAGGGGAACGGAACCTCTCCCTCCGCCCTGTGTCATGGTGCAAAGGGGAGAGGCACCTGTTCCACCGCCCTCTGCTGCGGTGCACGTGGAGGAGAACCTGTCCCTCCGCCCTGTGGTGCGATGCGAACAGGGAGGGAATCGGTCCCTCCGCCCTGTGCTGTGGTGCACAGGGGAGGACAACTTGTCCCTCTGTCCTGTGCTATGGTGCTCTTGGGAGGGGAACCTGTCTCTCCGCTGTGTGCGGCGGTGCACAGAGGAGGTGAGCCCATCCCTCCGCCCAATGTTGTGGTGCACAAGGGAGGAGAACCTGTCCCTCTGTTCTGTGCTATTGTGTGTAGGGGAGGAGAACCAGTCCCTCCGCCCTTTTCTCTGTTGCAAAGGGGAGAGAAACTTGCCCCCGCGCCCTGTGCTGTGGGGCAAAGGGGAGGGGAACCCGTCCCTCTGCCATGTGTCATCGTGCACAGGGAGGGGGGGGACTTGTCCCTCCGTCCTATGCTATGGTGCACACGGGATGGGAACCTCTCCCTCCGCCCCGTGCTGTGGTGCACAACGGAGGAGAACGTGTCCCTCCGCCGTGTGCTGTGGTGCACAAGGGAGGGGCACGTGTCCCACCGCGGTGAGCTCTGGTGCACAGGGGAGGAGCAATTGTCCCTCTGTCATATGCTAGGGTACACAGGGGAGGAGAACTTTCTCTCTGTCGTGAGCTATGGTGCACACGGGAGGGGTACATGCCCCCGCCATGTGCTGTGGTGCATAGGGGAGGGGATCCTGTCCCTCCGCCCTGTGCGTGGTGCATAGGGGAGGAGAACCTGTCCCTCCATCCCGTGCTAGGGTACACAGGAGAGGAGATCTTTCCCGTCTATTCTGTTCTATGGTGCACACGGGAGGGGAACGTGCCCGTCCGCCTTGTGGTGTGGTGCATAGGGGAGGGGATCCTGGCCCTCCGCCCTGTGATGTGGTGCACAGGGGAGGACCCCTTCTCTCTCCACCCTGTGCGGTGGTGCAAAGGGGAGGAGAACCTGTCCATGCATCCTGTGCTAAGGTATAAAGGGGAGGAGACCCTGTCCCTTTGCCCTATGCTGTGCTGCACAGGGGATAGGAGCCTGTCCCTCCGCCCTGTGCTGTGGCGCACAGGGGAGGGGAACCTCTCCCTCCGCCCTGTGTCATGGTGCAAAGGGGAGAGGCACCTGTCCCTCCGCCCTCTGTTGCGATGCACGTGAAGGAGAACCTGTCCCTCCGCCCTGTGATGTGGTGCACAGGGGAGGACACCTTGTCTCTCCACCCTCTGCGGTGGTGCAAAGGGGAGGAGAACCTGTCCATGCGTCCTGTGCTAAGGTATAAAGGGGAGGCGAACCTGTCCCTTTGCCGTATGCTCTGCTGCACAGGGGATAGGAACTGGTCCCTCCGCCCTGTGCTGTGGTGCACAGGGGAGGGTAACCTCTCCCTCCGCCCTGTGTCATGGTGCAAAGGGGAGAGGCACCTGTCCCTCCGCCCTCTGCTGCGGTGCACGTGGAGGAGAATTTGTCACTCCGCCCTGTGGTGCGATGCGAACAGGGAGGGAATCGGTCCCTCCGCCCTGTGCTGTGATACACAAGGGAGGAAAACTTGTCCCTATGTCCTGTGCTATGGTGCTCACGGGAGGGGAACCTATCCCTCCGCCGTGTGCGGCGGTGCACAGAGGAGGTGAGCCCATCCCTCCGCCCAATGTTGTGGTGCACAAGGGAGGAGAACCCGTCCCTCCGTCCTGTGCTATTGTACGTAGGGCAGGAGAACCAGTCCCTCCGCCCTTTTCTCTGTTGCAAAGGGGAGAGAAACTTGCCCCCGCGCCCTGTGCTGTGGGGCAAAGGGGAGGGGAACCCGTCCCTCTGCCATGTGTCATCGTGCACAGGGAGGGGGGGGACTTGTCCCTCCGTCCTATGCTATGGTGCACACGGGATGGGACCCTGTCGCTCCGCCCCGTGCTGTGGTGCACAACGGAGGAGAACCTGTCCCTCCGCCGTGTGCTGTGGTGCAAAGGGGAGGGGCACGTGTCCCACCGCGGTGAGCTGTGGTACACAGGGGAGGAGCAATTGTCCCTCTGTCATGTGCTACGGTACACAGGGGAGGAGAACTTTCTCTCTGTCCTGAGCTATGGTGCACACGGGAGGGGTACCTGCCCCCGCCATGTGCTGTGGTGCATAGGGGAGGGGATCCCGTCCCTCCGCCCTATGCGTGGTGCATAGGGGAGGAGAACCCGTCCCTCTATCCCGTGCTAGGGTACACGAGGGAAGGAGATCTGTCCCGTTTGTCCTATGCTATGGTGCACACGGGAGGGGAACGTGCCCGTCCGCCTTGTGTTGTGGTGCATAGGGGAGGGGATCCTGGCCCTCCGCCCTGTTATGTGGTGCACAGTGGAGGACACCTTGTCTCTCCACCCTGTGCGGTGCCGCAAAGGGGAGGAGAACCCATCCCTGCGTCCTGTGCTAAGGTATAAAGGGGAGGAGACCCTGTCCCTTTGCCCTATGCTCTGATGCACAGGGGATAGGAACCTGTCCCACCGCCCTGTGCTGTGGTGCACAGGGGAGGGGAACCTCTGCCTCCGCCCTTTGTCATGGTGCAAAGGGGAGAGGCACCTGTCCCTCCGCCCTCTGTTGCGGTGCACGTGGAGGAGAACCTGTCCCTCCGCCCTGTGGTGCGATGCGAACAGGGAGGGAATCGGTCCCTCCGCCCTGTGCTGTGATACACAAGGGAGGAAAAATTTGTCCCTCTGTCCTGTGCGTTGGTGCTTACGGGAGGGGAACCTATCCCTCGGCCGTGTGCGGCGGTGCACAGAGGAGCTGAGCCCATCCCTCCGCCCAATGTTGTGGTGCACAAGGGAGGAGAACCTGTCCCTCCGTCCTGTGCTTTTGTACGCAGGGGAGGAGAACCAGTCCCTCCGCCCTTTTCTCTGTTGCAAAGGGAGAGAAACTTGGCCCTGCGCCCTGTGCTGTGGGGCAAAGGGGAGGGGAACCCATCACTCCGCCCTGTGTCATCGTGCACAGGGGGGGGGCGGGCTTGTCCCTCCGTCCTATGCTATGGTGCACACGGGATGGGACCCTTTCCCTCCGCCCCGTGCTGTGGTGCACAGGGGAGGAGAACTTGAATTGCTAGGAGCAACGCACCGATGATGGGGCCTACCTTCATGGCCGGAAAAAACAGTTTTGCCGTGTGTCCCAAGCATCACCACCGAAAGGCTTTTGTTCCATAAAAAACGAAATTAATGAAGATGCCGGTGAAATCAGGCACCGGTTTAGTTGAGCTATTTTCAATCCACCCTGAATGGATACAAAAAATGCACATCCCATTGCGTCACAATGCTTTTTCACAAAGCACACCACGGCGTGAACAAGTTGGAGAGCATCTGCAGCTAGAACATTGTGGGATGGATGGAGAAAGCCAACATGACACCGATCATAGTTGATGCGAATGTGGACGAAAACCATTGTTTGAAAAGTACGTCATGGAATTGTACCGGGAACCACTGACTAGACACAGACTACGAAGAGCAGAGGTCATTCACTAGGGTTTGGAGACACTTCAATCATGTTGCTTTGTTGCAGGGTCCATTGGACCGTGTATGTGTTGGCTCCCGTGTCCTTTGTGGCGTGTCCGCCAGTTTTGGAGACCATAACCATCCGTCGTAGGGGCTTTGCCGAAGCCTCTTTCTTCTTTTGTTGAGTCAAAAACAGCTTTAAAGTGTTCAATGAGGACCTGGGACTGATGTTGCGGCTTGGGGTGCAGGGCGCAAAAAATCTAGCACCGCCACAGACAATAAGATCACTGCTCATATGCATGCGCATAACAACATTGATGGAGCAACACATTGCCAAAATGCCACTGGCCTGAGTACGAAGATCATCCTTGGTAGAACTAGCGAAGTGGGGGCACTGCCCGCCTCAAGTGATTGCGGCCGCCCATCGACGTTCAACCATGGTAGGGCCCTTGGGATCCCTCAAGGTAATGATTGGGCTGCCGAGTCCATGACACTCCCTCTGGGTTTCAAGTTCACGGCCACTTCTATTGTGCCCCGGCCTTTCAGACACAAAGCGGTCAAACAAAAGCAATTCGGACCTATGGACTTGTGGCCCCGCTCCATCGCTGACTATTTCATCAAACTCCGTAGGAGGTCAAGAGGAAAACCTGGCAAAGTAGAATAGTCCATCGAAGTGAAGTGTCGGTGATGGGACAGCTACTAGAGATCCTCAGACGAGCGGTACAACCGTGAAGGGGACCGCTGTAGGCACACGGTAGAGGGGCTCGTTGCCATCCCTGTGCACCATAGCACAGGACGAGAGGGCCAGCTTCTCCTCCTCTGTGTACCACAGCACAGGGCGAAGGGAAAGGTTCCCCTCCGCTATGCACCATAGCACAGGACCGAGGGACAGGTTCTCCTCCCCTCGGCACCACAGCACAAGACGGAGGGACACGCGCAAGCACAGCGGTGAACAGGAGCCAAGTGGCCAAGGACACCGCGCAAACAGCACACCGCGCAGCCACACCGGTGCACAGGAAGCAACTGTCCAAGGACACCGCACACAGAGCACACCGCGCAGGCACACCGGTGCACAGGAGCCAAGTGGCCAAGGACACCGCACACAGAGCACACCGCGCAGGCACACCGGTGCACAGGAGCCAAGTGGCCAAGGACACCGCGCACACAGCACAATGCGCAATCACACCGGTGAACAGGAGCCAAGTGGCCAAGGACACCGCACACGCAACACAACACACCGAGCGGGCACACCGGTGTACAAGAGGCAAGTGGCCAAGGACACCGCGCACACAACACAACACACCGGGCGGGCACACCGGTGAAGAGGAGCCAAGTGGCCAACTAAACCGCGCACAAAGTACACCGCGCAGGCACACCGGTGAACAGGAGCCAAGTGGCCAAGGACACCGCACACACAGCACAACACACCGAGCGGGCACACCGGTGAACAGGAGCCAAGTGGCCAAGGACACCGCACAAGCGGCACAACACACCAAGCGGGCACACCGGCGAATAGGGGCCAAGTGGCCAAGGACACCGCACCGACAGCACACCGAGCGTGCACACTGGTGAACAAGAGCCAAGTGGCAAGGGACACCGCACAAGCAACACAACACAATTAGCGGGCGCACCGGTGAACAGGAGCGAATTGGCCAAGGACACCACACACACAGCACACCGAACGGGCACCCCGGTGAACAGGAGCCAAGTGGCCAAGGACACCACACGCGCGACACAACACACCGAGCGGGCGCACCGGCGAACATGAGCCAGGTGGCCAAGGACACAGCACACCGTGCGGGCACACCGGTGAACAAGAGCCAAGTGGCCAAGGACACTGCACAAGCGGCACAACACACCGAGCGGGCATACCGGCGAACAGGGGCCAAGTGGCCAAGGACACCGCACCGTTGGCTTCCTCCCCTCTAGTGTATTGCATGCATATGGGCGTTGTGGAGGCGCCTTTATCATACATTTGTTCCGTTTCGTGATTCATTTAAGCAAACAACACCCATCCCCAACCCCATGACAAATTTGCCAAGCTCTTGCCAACTTCGTGGCACATACTCCTCAGGTAGTCAACTAAAATCCCTGTAGTATGGATGATTGTGTTTTGCATGGCGTCGCCTAGCACGTCAATGTCTTTGGGTGTGAGCGTGTGTATCTGACATGCTTGTCCTAGACATGTATGAGGTGTTGTGCATACCGAAAGCAGGTACATGGATCTTGGGCCAAATGGCAATAAGGCGGAGCCCCGTAGCATGCTGAGACAATTTGGGCAACGTGTATTCAATAACCTAACAGCACGCCGTTAGCGACGAAGATAACCCAAAGCTTAAAGCCTCAACCGAACCATGGTGCACATTGGACCACATCGATTTGCCATTGTTCCCCTGCTAGGTTCAAACCTTGCGAAGCCGCCGTCTTGTAGCTATAGTAGATACGTCCAGGGAAGATCAAGTGCCTCAATACCCAACATAGCACGCATCATGCCAAGAGAACACTTTTGGAGCAAGTCCCCCCAGGACGAGTACCGCAACCATTGTCGATCTAGAAGGGAGGATTAGCAACAATCCAACAAGTATCCAGACTACCACGGAAGAAATTGCACCCATATTGGCTTCTACAATTACTGCTTGACACGGAACATCATGTCCAAGAGCCATTTAATCAACATCCGGGACCGGGCTTCGTGACATCGCCTTTCAAAATTGTGAGTGTCACTGCATGCCCCCTTGCCAATCCCCTACATCGCACAATACTGTGCATCCTTGCATACCTTGTAGAGCGTGTCCCATCTAGGAACCGTATGCCACCACCGCGGCGATTAAACTTGTTTGTGCGACGGTGGGAATGCTCGGTGCGCGAAAGGAAACAAATGTGGGATCGTTGCTCTTCACCAAAGCAACATCACATGTGTGGCAAAAAATTGAAAAACAAGCTCCACAACCTTGTGCGTGCGTGCTCCTGTCCCCACACATTCCCCGCATCCACGGCCTTTGTGCTGCAGGACAAGCCGGTTGTGCCACGAGGGTATTCCATGCGGTGGATTGTCCATGGGTTGGTCTCATCAAGGTATGTGTTGACTAGGCCATGGTAGCTGATGTGTGCTCTAGGTTGACAATCAACACATTTGGACCCACACGCCCGCCCACCTGCAGACATGCATACACATGTAAACATCACCTACACACTCACATATGCACTCACATATGCAAATAGCAAGTGGCAAAACGAATCACCAGGCAACAACAGTAACCAAGAAGCAAGGAGGCAAGTAGCACAAGCAACACAATAGACAACAAATCGGCGTAGCAGAAAATAGCACAAGGCAGTTCTATGCAACGATGCAACAATGCTAAGCAGTACAAAGAGTGCACAAAGTTTGCGTCGGTTGTTGCAGCTTGGTGGGCGACCATAGCAAGGAGAGGGTAGCCATTAGCAATAGCAACAAACAACACGCAGCAATGTCTGCAAGCAGCTATGTCTGCAAGCAGCAATCAATGGCAACTGCGGCGACAACGGCAACAACAATACATGGTAGGTGGCAACACTAAGTAGCAGTGGCACAAGCAAGTAAGCCATTGCACTTAGAGAATGCAGCAGATAGCAAGTTGCCACACTACCAAACACCAACAAGCAGCAGCAATAGAAAGCAAGGAACAGGTAGGGAGCAGCCAGTAGCAAGCACAGCGCAGCCAACAATAGAAGCTGCCAGTTCATGCAAACCTACTACGAGTTTCTTGCCAAAGTCGTTCGAATTTTGCGCCAAATTCTGAAAAACCGTTCGTTCAGACTGGTATCTACCATGTTCACACCAATGCAAAGTTTGCACGAATTCAAAACAAAATTTAGACGAAATTCGCCCAAATTTTGTGGGAAATGTGCAACAATTTGGCACCAGCACTCATACCATGGGTAGTAGCACAAACGCAAGTAACGAAAAGAAGGCGAAGAACGAGACCGACAACTTCCACCCCACACATACACACGTGCAACGCTACGCACACACACATCCATGCACGCACACCAACATGCGCACACGCGTCGCCAACCACCCCTCCAACCACGTAGCCACTCCATGACCCACAAACACACACGGCGTGAGGTGACCAAGTCACCAAGCGTGCATCAATAGGCAAGCAGGCCAGGGTACGAGTCGTCAACAACACGCCAAGCCTATCAAAACAAAGCATTCATGGTTGTTTGAACGCTAGGCGCCTATTTGATGTCACAGGGAACCCAAGAGTGCAATGTATGTCAACCGGAGTATCATTCCAAAGCACCCTATGCGCGTTGTCCGCGTTGTATCTGAAGATGAGTCAGCATGTATACGTATAATTGCATGGTCGCTGAGGCAGGGCGGATAGCAAAAACTTATCTTCTACCTGCCGGAGCACCACGCAAGCATAGTGTCACACACACACACACACACACACACACACATCCCGTGCTTGCACTGTGTGTGCCCAATGTCGGAGGAGGGTGGCGTGTTCCTTGCACCAGTCGCCCGTTTTACCATCCACGAGTACGTGGGGAGGCCGGCGCCATAAGCCATAGGAGTGGTGTGCCCATATCCCCTGGTGTTTAACCCATTGTGGCGCCTGAGAGAGATGGCAGCAGCGGGATTGGGCAATATGGAACACCACCTGGTGCATATATGCAACCGTTCTCGTGTGATCGTGTTCCAAGGTTGCATAACTACGAAATATCGCATTGTGCATGGCGTGCCCGGTATCGGGTTTTGTGTACCCACATAGCACAGCCACTTGGCACCATGCTGGCACACTGAGGAGCCGTGGCACGTGGCTTTTTGCCCATGATTGTGAATTTGACAGCACTTCGGTGAAAATCCCGTGGAGGTACTTGGGATGCGCACTAGGAGGAGAGACCAGTGGCGGACCAAGTTTCCGATCCCATTGTGGAGCGAGCGAGCTTGGTTGTATGTATGTTGACGCACATCCCTCTGTGGACAACACCAAACAGGAACCCATTGCCACTGCCGACGTTTCTAGACACCTCGCCCGACATGTATCATCACCGGGACCTAACACTTTGAGCCCCCAAGGCGAATGTAATATAGTTAGGACGCACTAGACTATGGCGATGTGGGGGTGGTCTGGGGAGGATGTAGGCATAAGAATATTACCCCTAAAGAACAAAAGTCACATCCCCCCACTATGTCTTCCAGTACACGAAACACAATTCACTCATGCGAAGCTGGCCAAGGTCGCCGAACTTCCCTTGGTGTTGCTAGACATGACACTGGCAATGAAGGTTCGCGGATTGGGCTGAAAAGCTGCCGCCCATCGGGATGCACGCTGTGCGGCGCCGTCTTGAGCCCGCCGGCCGAACGTATTTATTGTGTTGAAATTCAAATTTCACCTTCTTTACCCGACGACGCCTCACACACACGAAGACAATTATGCATAAGTCCAAATACACTCTCACGTACACACACACACACCCCATATACCAACGAATCCATGTATATTCATGCCCTTCCAGCCCCCGATACACACAAACACACACACACACACACACACACACACACACACACACACACACACACACACACGCACACACACACACACATACACACACACACACACACACACACACACGTTGGTGTCTTCTTTCATGCTCACTCTGTGCTCTACGCAACAACACGTCAACCATGCATCCCTCGGCTGAAAGACGAGAGCCAGTCGGGGAGTGACCCATCTTGATTTGCTCCGGTGGGTGCCGACAGGCTAGTGCAATATCAGGAGGTCATGCTGCACGATATGTTGCAAAAGACAAACACAACGGGGCCATTGTCTAATGGTGGTACCAACGTGGCAAATATTGATAGTAGCGATGCGAACCTGTACCTGATACCATGGTGCTCTGCTGCCAAATGAGGGGGCCAACACAAGTTTGCTGCCATATCAATTAATGCAGCGAGGAAAATGTGTAGGGACGGGTAGGACAGCCTCGAGGCCTTGGGGCCCTATTCAAGGAAGTGGACGATGCCGATTGAATGCGAGAGCACATGGCGCATGTAAAGTTCCCCGCGGACATGTTGGTGTTCCACATGCAAAAGGCGTTGGTGAAACCGGCGACTCCAATGGGACATGTGATTGCTCAGCTACAAGAGACAAAGGGCCAGTACAACCAAGTTTCACAGCTCATCTCAATCGCAATCTCAAGGACGCGGCATCATAAGGAAAAAAGGAAATGTTGAACCCCCAGCTACAAAAATCCCTAGAGCAACAAGGGACGGTTGCCTCACCATTCGTGCGTGTGTTGGAGGGCCTGGGAGCTGAGTGCTCAAATTGTTGAAGGACAGGCCAGAGCAACTCAATGGGCAAGCCCACCTAGTGGCACAACAACGCATGAAGTTAGACTGCTCCTTTGGAGTGACAAAAAAGCTTAAACATGGAAAATAATCCCTCGGCACAAAATGGGGGGCATTCGACAAAAGCCTCTTGGGAAAAGTATAGGAGGTGATTCAGTCCCTGGCGCAAAAAATACAGCCAAGCGAAGGGGGTTCTTTACACCAAGAGAAATGCACGCAAGGGGCGCCACAACTCCAATCGCACCAAATGCACCGCATGCTGTAGGACAGCGAAAAGTTGACGCTTGGGGATGGCGGGCTACTAAAGTGGAGCGGTGTACAATTGGTGGAGGAGATAGTGTTACAGCCACAGTTCCTGGACTAGGAGCGCAACCTTTTCATGTTGATGCAACACCTCGACCAGCCCCAACGCTTGGCAAAAGCCCAGCTCGATTCGTTGCAAATGGAAAGACTCGACTTGTTAGTGCACATTAAGAACCCGGGAACCTTGTTCTAGCTGGTGCCAGAGCCACAATCCAATGTACTGTGACAATTGAGATGTTTTGGAGCTGAGCGGAGGCCGAAGAAAACAAACAACGAATGCAGAAGAGTTCCTCTACGTGAGGAAATCATGGCTAGCTGATATGCACGGTGTGCTTCACCCGCATTTCCAACCAAGGCACCTCTGCGTTGTAGGCGAGCTTACGTCAACCAAACCAATGACTTTACAAAAGCCGGAGGATGATCGCTATGCGGTACAATTTGATAATAAATTGGTACCACAAACGTTGAGGGTCATTGGTAAAAGGGGTAACGGCTACCAAGCTGCACAAGGAATGGCAAAAGGAGTGTTGTGCATTGTCTTCCACCCCATGGGCCCTAACAAGAGAGCAAACATGGTGGAAAATAGGATTGACTTTGCGTGGTGTTCCGTGTTGCCACTCGACACCTTTGCTCGGGAAGTGCTTAGTACTTGCGAAGCAATATTGGAGGTGCGGCCCAAACTTGATTGAAAGGCTCCCTTGGCTTTGCCCATATGGGCAAGCCCGTGGAAGTCTGGCATGAAGATGGTGGACAATGATGAAAGCAAGGTCCAGGTGCACGCGGTGTCACAGTTAAAAAGGCGGCTAGGCATCCCAAAAGGCGAGGATGCTGCGGAGTGAGCTGCCACCACGGTCCCTAAGCGGCGCAGCCTTGGTTCCTTGGTCAACAATGACCATATTGGTGAGTTGGTTGGACATGACAATAAGCTAGGTGGGTATAGGTTTGATGGGCCATCATCGTCCTCCGAGGGCTTTGTCGTCATATATGATGCTCAACCCTAGTCGAAGGATTTCAGGGCATCGCAGGTGATGGAGCAACCGTTTGAAACCTCCGGGTGCATTCCCATTGACACGACTCATCACATCAGCCACATGGCAGGCAATATGTCCCTAAGGGCATGGCACCTCCAAGGGCCAGGGGGACTTGGGAGAACTATGCTTAGGGATAGCCACATCCGAGACTCTATCTTCATTTTGGGTAGGAAACATTACGCGGCGGACAAAGAGAGACAACGGGGCGAGAGGAGCAAAGGTAAAGGAAATGGCAAGGCCCCACTACATGGTGACTCCTCGTCCGGCCGGCAATGTAACATCTCATATGTGGATGTGGCACAATTTGGAGGCCGGTGCAAGGGTTACCATAAGCCATGAGGCGCGATGACGATGCGGGTGTTTTTCGGGGGACTCGGTTGCTTTCAAGGATGCACATGAATGTCAATGGTCTAGGGACGAAGTGCCAAGGGAGCAACCCGACACAAAAAACGTAAAAACAACATTGGCACCTGTCACAAGTGATTCAGAGAAAGAATGTGTCTGTCCTAGGGCTGAAGAAGATCATGAGCAGGACGCACAAGAGTTACTACGAAAACTTCCACATTTATTACGTCAGTGTTGGGCTGCAATACCCAGCGAGTGTACACATGTAGCCTGTAGGGTAGCATACAATATTGGCGTACCACGGAATTAGCATACGCTCTTTCCTCCCGATTTATTTTTTTCGGATACGTTTTTCTCCCGCTATGGATGCCACAAGGCGGTTCGAATTTTTTTGGGTTGGTCCCATGGAGCCCGGAAATTTTCGGCTGAAAATCCACCTCCAAAGGAGCCCCCGATATCGGGTCCGATGCCCAGGCCGACTTGGCCGGCACACACGTCCCATGGAGCCCGGAAGTTTTCGGCTGAAAATCCACCTCCAAAGGAGCTCCCGATATCGGGTCCGATGCCCAGGCCGACTTGGCTGGCACACAGGGCCCGGAAAAAGCTGCTTGCCGGACCCGGTTTGTAGCCTTTGTTTTTCATTTCAATGACCAGGTGATCACACACATGCCCTGCCCTACCCTTCCTTGCCGTGACCAGCCCTGCCCACTCTCTGTACAAGTTTTTTTTTGACCGGAGAGCCCCTTAAGTGCCGGCCGCGTCCGATGAAGGTGTCTATTGGTATGGCACTGGAGGGATGGGGGACCATGGAAACAAATGATCCCATGCTCAGTGACATGCATGTTGAGGTCCCCTATCCGCCCAAACCGGCCGGATGTGATTGTACAACGTGCGATTTTTTGGTAGGTGCCGGCGTTGGATGTACTCCACCTTCGGTTGACTGCCTGCCATTTTGTTGCTTGCCTTTGTGCCTGTCTTGCACCGCAAACGTAACAGTAGAGGGGGTTGAGTGACTCAGTTGTAGGCTGACAAGGGGATGTCACACAGCAAACTCACTACCCCCCCCCCCCATGCCAATGGACCCCCCCAATTTCCTGAGTGTGACATTGTGTGTCTCATGCCTAATTCTCCGCCTTGCTTTGCTCTCACAGAATTTGACTATTGCTGTGCCCCAGAGCAGGTAAAGGGGCTAGTTCGGGTCCTTTTATTGTTGCAGTCCTGAGTATTAGAATTTGCCTGGTGCTGTGCCCCAAAGCAGATAAAGGGGCTAGTTCGGGTCTCTTGATTGTTGCAGTTATAACTGCTGATGGTCTCACACCTCAAAACAGGTGCCCAGACCCTGAAATTTCTAACTCCTGATGGTCTCACACCTCAAAACAGGTGCCCAGACCCTGAAATTTCTAACTGCCGATGGTCTAACACCTCAAAACAGGTGCCCAGACCCTGAAATTTCTAACTCCTGATGGTCTCACACCTCAAAACAGGTGCCCAGACCCTGAAATTTCTAACTGCCGATGGTCTAACACCTCAAAACAGGTGCCCAGACCCTGAAATTTCTAACTCCTGATGGTCTCACACCTCAAAACAGGTGCCTAGAACCTGAAATTTCTAACTGCCGATGGTCTAACACCTCCAAACAGGTGCCCAGACCCTGAAATTTCTAACTCCTGATGGTCTCACACCTCAAAACAGGTGCCCAGAACCTGAAATTTCTAACTGCTGATGGTCTCACACCTCCAAACAGGTGCCCAGACCCTGAAATTTCTAACTGCTGATGGTCTCACACCTGAAAACAGGTGCCCAGATCCTGAAATTTCTAACTGCTGATGGTCTCACACCTCCAAACAGGTGCCCAGACCCTGAAATTTCTAACTGCTGATGGTCTCACACCTCCAAACAGGTGCCCAGAACCTGAAATTTCTAACTGCTGATGGTCTCACACCTCCAAACAGGTGCCCAGACCCTGAAATTTCTAACTCCTGATGGTCTCACACCTCAAAACAGGTGCCCCGATCCTGAAATTTCTAACTGCTGATGGTCTCACACCTCCAAACAGGTGCCCAGACCCTGAAATTTCTAACTGCTGATGGTCTCACACGTCAAAACAGATGCCCAGACCCTGAAATTTCTAACTCCTGATGGACTAAGACGTCAAAACAGGTGCCCAGACCCTGAAATTTCTAACTCCTGATGGTCTCACACGTCAAAACAGGTGCCCACACCCTGAAATTTCTAACTCCTGATGGTCTCACACCTCAAAACAGGTGCCCAGACCCTGAAATTTCTAACTGCTGATGGTCTGACACCTCAAAACAGGTGCCCAGACCCTGAAATTTCTAACTGCTGATGGTCTCACACGTCAAAACAGGTGCCCAGGCCCTGAAATTTCTAACTCCTGATGGTCTCACATCTCAAAACAGGTGCCTAGACCCTGAAATTTCTAACTGCTGATGGTCTCACACCTCAAAACAGGTGCCCAGACCGTGAAATTTCTAACTGCTCATGGTCTCACACCTCCAAACAGGTGCCTAAACCCTGAAATTTCTAACTGCTGATGGTCTCACACCTCAAAACAGGTGCCCAGATCCTGAAATTTCTAACTGCTGATGGTCTCACACCTCCAAACAGGTGCCCAGACCCTGAAATTTCTAACTCCTGATGGTCTCACACGTCAAAACAGATGCCCAGACCCTGAAATTTCTAACTCATGATGGACTCAGACGTCAAAACAGGTGCCCAGACCCTGAAATTTCTAACTCCTGATGGTCTCACACCTCAAAACAGGTGCCCAGAACCTGAAATTTCTAACTGCTGATGGTCTCACACCTCCAAACAGGTGCCCAGACCCTGAAATTTCTAACTGCTGATGGTCTCACACGTCAAAACAGATGCCCAGACCCTGAAATTTCTAACTCCTGATGGACTAAGACGTCAAAACAGGTGCCCAGACCCTGAAATTTCTAACTCCTGATGGTCTCACACGTCAAAACAGGTGCCCAGGCCCTGAAATTTCTAACTCCTGACGGTCTCACACGTCAAAACAGGTGCCTAGACCCTGAAATTTCTAACTGCTGATGGTCTCACACCTCAAAACAGGTGCCCAGACCGTGAAATTTCTAACTGCTGATGGTCTCACACCTCAAAACAGGTGTCCAGACCCTGAAATTTCTAACTGCTGATGGTCTCACACCTCAAAACAGGTGCCCAGACCCTGAAATTTCGAACTCCTGATGGTCTGACAGGTCAAAACAGGTGCCCAGACCCTGAAATTTCTAACTGCTGATGGTCTCACACGTCAAAACAGGTGCCCAGACCCTGAAATTTCTAACTCCTGATGGTCTCACACGTCAAAACAGGTGCCTAGACCCTGAAATTTCTAACTGCTGATGGTCTCACACCTCAAAATAGCTGCCCAGACCCTGAAATTTCTAACTCATGATGGTTTAACACATCAAAACAGTTGCCCCGACCCTGAAATTTCTAACTGCTGATGGTCTCACACCTCAAAACAGGTGCCCAGACCCTGAAATTTCTAACTGCTGATGGTCTCAAACCTCAAAACAGGTGCCCAGACCCTAAAATTTCTAACTCATGATGGTCTCACACGTCAAAACAGGTGCCCAGACCCTGAAATTTCTAACTGCTGATGGTCTCACACCTCAAAACAGGTGCCCAGACCCTGAAATTTCTAACTGCTGATGGTCTCACACCTCAAAACAGGTGCCCAGACCCTGAAATTTCTTACTGCTGATGGTCTCACACCTCAAAACAGGTGCCCAGACCCTGAAATTTCTAACTGCTGATGGTCTCACACCTCAAAACAGGTGCCCAGACCCTGAAATTTCGAACTCCTGATGGTCTCACACGTCAAAACAGGTGCCCAGACCCTGAAATTTCTAACTCCTGATGGTCTCACACCTCAAAACAGGTGCCCAGACCCTGAAATTTCTAACTGCTGATGGTCTCACACCTCAAAACAGGTGCCCAGACCCTGAAATTTCTAACTGCTGATGGTCTCACACCTCAAAACAGGTGCCCAGACCCTGAAATTTCTAACTCCTGATGGTCTCACACCTCAAAACAGGTGCCCAGACCCTGAAATTTCTAACTGCTGATGGTCTCACACCTCAAAACAGGTGCCTAGACCCTGAAATTTCTAACTGCTGATGGTTTGACACCTCAAAACAGGTGCCCAGACCCTGAAATTTCTAACTCATGACGGTCTCACACCTCAAAACAGGTGCCCAGATCCTGAAATTTCTAACTGCTGATGGTCTCACACCTCCAAACAGGTGCCCAGAACCTGAAATTTCTAACTGCTGATGGTCTCACACCTCAAAACAGGTGCCCAGACCCTGAAATTTCTAACTCCTGATGGTCTCACACGTCAAAACAGGTGCCCGGATCCTGAAATTTCTAACTGCTGATGGTCTCACACCTCCAAACAGGTGCCCAGACCCTGAAATTTCTAACTCCTGATGGTCTCACACGTCAAAACAGGTGCCCAGACCCTGAAATTTCTAACTCCTGATGGACTCAGACGTCAAAACAGGTGCCTAGACCCTGAAATTTCTAACTCCTGATGGTCTCACACCTCAAAACAGGTGCCCAGACCCTGAAATTTCTAACTCCTGATGGTCTCACACCTCATAACAGGTGCCTAGACCCTGAAATTTCTAACTCCTGATGGTCTCACACCTCAAAACAGGTGCCTAGACCCTGAAATTTCTAACTGCTGATGGTCTGACACCTCAAAACAGGTGCCCAGACCCTGAAATTTCTAACTGCTGATGGTCTCACACGTCAAAACAGGTGCCCAGACCCTGAAATTTCTAACTCCTGATGGTCTCACACCTCATAACAGGTGCCTAGACCCTGAAATTTCGAACTCCTGATGGTCTCACACCTCAAAACAGGTGCCTAGACCCTGAAATTTCTAACTGCTGATGGTCTCACACCTCAAAACAGGTGCCCAGACCGTGAAATTTCTAACTGCTCATGGTCTCACACCTCAAAACAGGTGCCCAGACCCTAAAATTTCTAACTCCTGATGGTCTCACACCTCAAAACAAGTGCCCAGACCCTGAAATTTCTAACTGCTGATGGTCTCACACCTCAAAATAGCTGCCCAGACCCTGAAATTTCTAACTGCTGATGGTCTCACACCTCAAAACACGTGCCCAGACCCTGAAATTTCTAACTGCTGATGGTCTCACACCTCAAAACAGGTGCCCAGACCCTGAAATTTCTAACTCCTGATGGTCTCACACCTCAAAACAGGTGCCCAGACCCTGAAATTTCTAACTCCTGATGGTCTCACACCTCAAAACAGGTGCCCAGACCCTGAAATTTCGAACTCCTGATGGTCTCACACCTCAAAACAAGTGCCCAGACCCTGAAATTTCTAACCGCTGATGGTCTCACACCTCAAAATAGCTGCCCAGACCCTGAAATTTCTAACTGCTGATGGTCTCACACCTCAAAACAGGTGCCCACACCCTGAAATTTCTAACTGCTGATGGTCTCAAACCTCAAAACAGGTGCCCAGACCCTAAAGTTTCTAACTCCTGATGGTCTCACACCTCAAAACAGGTGCCCAGACCCTGAAATTTCTAACTGCTGATGGTCTCACACGTCAAAACAGGTGCCCAGACCCTGAAATTTCTAACTGCTGATGGTCTCACACCTCAAAACAGGTGCCCAGACCCTGAAATTTCTAACTGCTGATGGTCTGACACCTCAAAACAGGTGCCCAGACCCTGAAATTTCTAACTGCTGATGGTCTCACACCTCAAAACAGGTGCCCAGACCGTGAAATTTCTAACTGCTGATGGTCTCACACCTCAAAACAGGTGCCCAGACCCTGAAATTTCTGACTGCTGATGGTCTCACACCTCAAAACAGGTGCCCAGACCCTGAAATTTCTTACTGCTGATGGTCTCACACCTCAAAACAGGTGCCCACACCCTGAAATTTCTAACTGCTGATGGTCTCAAACCTCAAAACAGGTGCCCAGACCCTAAAGTTTCTAACTCCTGATGGTCTCACACCTCAAAACAGGTGCCCAGACCCTGAAATTTCTAACTGCTGATGGTCTCACACGTCAAAACAGGTGCCCAGACCCTGAAATTTCTAACTGCTGATGGTGTCACACCTCAAAACAGGTGCCCAGACCCTGAAATTTCTACCTGCTGATGGTCTGACACCTCAAAACAGGTGCCCAGTCCCTAAAATTTCGAACTCTTGATAGTCTCAAACCTCAAAACAGGTGCCTAGACCCTGAAATTTCTAACTGCTGATGGTCTCACACCTCAAAACAGGTGCCCAGACCCTGAAATTTCGAACTCCTGATGGTCTCACACGTCAAAACAGGTGCCCACACCCTGAAATTTCTAACTGCTGATGGTCTCACACCTCAAAACAGGTGCCCAGACCGTGAAATTTCTAACTGCTGATGGTCTCACACCTCAAAACAGGTGCCCAGACCCTGAAATTTCTAACTGCTGATGGTCTCACACCTCAAAACAGGTGCCCAGACCCTGAAATTTCTTACTGCTGATGGTCTCACACCTCAAAATAGGTGCCCAGACCCTGAAATTTCTAACTGCTGATGGTCTCACACCTCAAAACAGGTGCCCAGACCCTGAAATTTCTAACTCATAACGGTCTCACACCTCAAAACAGGTGCCTAGACCCTGAAATTTCTAACTGCTGATGGTCTCACACCTCAAAACAGGTGCCTAGACCCTGAAATTTCTAACTGCTGATGGTCTCACACCTCAAAACAGGTGCCCAGACCCTGAAATTTCTAACTCCTGATGGTCTCACACGTCAAAACAGGTGACCAGACCCTGAAATTTCTTACTGCTGATGGTCTCACACCTCAAAACAGGTGCCTAGACCCTGAAATTTCTAACTGCTGATGGTTTGACACCTCAAAACAGGTGCCCAGACCCTGAAATTTCTAACTGCTGATGGTCTCACACCTCAAAACAGGTGCCTAGACCCTGAAATTTCTAACTGCTGATGGTGTCACACCTCAAAACAGGTGCCTAGACCCTGAAATTTCTAACTGCTGATGGTCTCACACCTCAAAACAGGTGCCCAGACCCTGAAATTTCTAACTCCTGATGGTCTCACACGTCAAAACAGGTGACCAGACCCTGAAATTTCTAACTCCTGATGGTCTCACCCCTGAAAACAGGTGCCCAGACCCTGAAATGTCTAACTGCTGATGGTCTGACACCTCAAAACAGGTGCCCAGACCCTAAAATTTCGAACTCTTGATGGTCTCACACCTCAAAACAGGTGCCCAGACCCTGAAATTTCTAACTCATGATGGTCTCACACCTCCAAACAGGTGCCCAGACCCTGAAATTTCTAACTGCTGATGGTCTCACACCTCAAAACAGGTGCCCAGACCCTGAAATTTCTAACTCATGATGGTCTCACACCTCCAAACAGGTGCCCAGACCCTGAAATTTCTAACTGCTGATGGTCTCACACCTCAAAACAGGTGCCAAGACCCTGAAATTTCTAACTGCTGATGGTCTCACACCTCAAAACAGGTGCCCAGACCCTGAAATTTCTAACTCCTGATGGTCTCACACCTCAAAACAGGTGCCTAGACCCTGAAATTTCTAACTGCTGATGGTCTCACACCTCAAAACAGGTGCCCAGACCCTGAAATTTCTAACTCATGATGGTCTCACACCTCAAAACAGGTGCCTAGACCCTGAAATGTCTAACTCCTGATGGTCTCACACCTCAAAACAGGTGCCCAGACCCTGAAATTTCTACCTCATGATGGTCTCACACCTCAAAACAGGTGCCTAGACCCTGAAATTTCTAACTTCTGATGGTCTCACACCTCAAAACAGGTGCCCAGACCCTAAAATTTCTAACTCCTGATGGTCTCACACCTCAAAACAGGTGCCCAGACCGTGAAATTTCTAACTGCTGATGGTTTAACACATCAAAACAGGTGCCCAGACCCTGAAATTTCTAACTCCTGATGGTCTCATACGTCAAAACAGGTGCCCAGACCCTGAAATTTCTAACTCATGATGGTCTCACACGTCAAAATAGGTGCCCAGACCCTGAAATTTCTAACTGCTGATGGTCTCACACCTCAAAACAGGTGCCCAGACCCTGAAATTTCTAACTGCTGATGGTCTCACACCTCAAAACAGGTGCCCAGACCCTGAAATTTCTAACTCCTGATGGTCTCACACCTCAAAACAGGTGCCCAGACCCTGAAATTTCTAACTGCTGATGGTCTGACACCTCAAAACAGTTGCCCAGACCCTAAAATTTCTAACTCCTGATGGTCTCAAACCTCAAAACAGGTGCCCAGACCCTGAAATTTCTAACTGCTGATGGTCTCACACCTCAAAACAGGTGCCCAGACCCTGAAATTTCGAACTCCTGATGGTCTCACATGTCAAAACAGGTGCCCAGACCCTGAAATTTCTAACTGCTGATGGTCTCACAGCTCAAAACAGGTGCCCAGACCCCGAAATTTCTAACTGCTGATGCCCTCACAGCTCAAAGCAGGTGCCCAGACCCTGAAATTTTTAACTGCTGATGGTCTGACACCTCAAAACAGGTGCCCAGACCCTAAAATTTCGAACTCTTGATGGTCTCACACCTCAAAACAGGTGCCCAGACCCTGAAATTTCTAACTCATGATGGTCTCACACCTCCAAACAGGTGCCCAGACCCTGAAATTTCTAACTGCTGATGGTCTCACACCTCAAAACAGGTGCCCAGACCCTGAAATTTCTAACTCATGATGGTCTCACACCTCCAAACAGGTGCCCAGATCCTGAAATTTCTAACTGCTGATGGTCTCACACCTCAAAACAGGTGCCAAGACCCTGAAATTTCTAACTGCTGATGGTCTCACACCTCAAAACAGGTGCCCAGACCCTGAAATTTCTAACTCCTGATGGTCTCACACCTCAAAACAGGTGCCTAGACCCTGAAATTTCTAACTGCTGATGGTCTCACACCTCAAAACAGGTGCCCAGACCCTGAAATTTCTAACTCCTGATGGTCTCATACGTCAAAACAGGTGCCCAGACCCTGTAATTTCTAACTCATGATGGTCTCACACCTCAAAACAGGTGCCTAGACCCTGAAATGTCTAACTCCTGATGGTCTCACACCTCAAAACAGGTGCCCAGACCCTGAAATTTCTACCTCATGATGGTCTCACACCTCAAAACAGGTGCCTAGACCCTGAAATTTCTAACTTCTGATGGTCTCACACCTCAAAACAGGTGCCCAGACCCTAAAATTTCTAACTCCTGATGGTCTCACACCTCAAAACAGGTGCCCAGACCGTGAAATTTTTAACTGCTGATGGTTTAACACATCAAAACAGGTGCCCAGACCCTGAAATTTCTAACTCCTGATGGTCTCATACGTCAAAACAGGTGCCCAGACCCTGAAATTTCTAACTCATGATGGTCTCACACGTCAAAATAGGTGCCCAGACCCTGAAATTTCTAACTGCTGATGGTCTCACACCTCAAAACAGGTGCCCAGACCCTGAAATTTCTAACTGCTGATGGTCTCACACCTCAAAACAGGTGCCCAGACCCTGAAATTTCTAACTCCTGATGGTCTCACACCTCAAAACAGGTGCCCAGACCCTGAAATTTCTAACTGCTGATGGTCTGACACCTCAAAACAGTTGCCCAGACCCTAAAATTTCTAACTCCTGATGGTCTCAAACCTCAAAACAGGTGCCCAGACCCTGAAATTTCTAACTGCTCATGGTCTCACACCTCAAAACAGGTGCCCAGACCCTGAAATTTCTAACTCATGATGGTCTCACACGTCAAAACAGGTGCCCAGACCCTGAAATTTCTAACTGCTGATGGTCTCACACCTCAAAACAGGTGCCCAGACCCTGAAATTTCTAACTCCTGATGGTCTCACACCTCAAAACAGGTGCCCAGACCCTGAAATTTCTAACTGCTGATGGTCTGACACCTCAAAACAGGTGCCCAGACCCTGAAATTTCTAACTGCTGATGGTCTCACACCTCAAAACAGGTGCCCAAACCCTGAAATTTCTAACTCCTGATGGTCTCACACCTCAAAACAGGTGCCCAGACCCTGAAATTTCTAACTGCTGATGGTCTGACACCTCAAAACAGTTGCCCAGACCCTAAAATTTCTAACTCCTGATGGTCTCACACCTCAAAACAGGTGCCGGGACCCTGAAATTTCTAACTGCTGATGGTCTCACACCTCAAAACAGGTGCCCACACCCTGAAATTTCGAACTCCTGATGGTCTCACATGTCAAAACAGGTGCCCAGACCCTGAAATTTCTAACTGCTGATGGTCTCACAGCTCAAAACAGGTGCCCAGACCCTGAAATTTCTAACTGCTGATGGTCTCACAGCTCAAAGCAGGTGCCCAGACCCTGAAATTTCTAACTCCTGATGGTCTCACACCTCAAAATAGGTGCCCAGACCCTGAAATTTCTAACTGCTGATGGTCTGACACCTCAAAACAGGTGCCCAGACCCTGAAATTTCTAACTGCTGATGGTCTCACACCTCAAAACAGGTGCCTAGACCCTGAAATTTCTAACTGCTGATGGTCTCACACCTCAAAACAGGTGCCCAGACCCTGAAATTTCTAACTGCTGATGGTCTCACACCTCAAAACAGGTGCCTAGACCCTGAAATTTGTAACTGCTGATGGTCTCACACCTCAAAACAGGTGCCCAGACCCTGAAATTTCTAACTCCTGATGGTCTCACACGTCAAAACAGGTGCCCAGACCCTGAAATTTCTAACTCCTGATGGTCTCACACGTCAAAACAGGTGCCCAAACCCTGAAATTTCTAACTCCTGATGGTCTCACACCTCAAAACAGGTGCCCAAACCCTGAAATTTCTACGTGCTGATGGTCTGACACCTCAAAACAGGTGCCCAGACCCTAAAATTTCGGACTCTTGATGGTCTCACACCTCAAAACAGGTGCCCAGACCCTGAAATTTCTAACTCCTAATGGTCTCACACCTCAAAACAGGTGCCCAGACCCTGAAATTTCCAACCCCTGATGGTCTCACACCTCAAAACAGGTGCCCAGACCCTGAAATTTCTAACTCCTGATGGTCCCACACCTCAAAACAGGAGCCCAGACCCTGAAATTTCCAACCCCTGATGGTCTCACACCTCAAAACAGGTGCCCAGACCCTGAAATTTCTAACTCCTGATGGTCTCACACCTCAAAACAGGTGCCTAGACCCTGAAATTTCTAACTGCTGATGGTCTCACACCTCAAAACAGGTGCCCAGACCCTGAAATTTCTAACTCCTGATGGTCTCACACGTCAAAACAGGTGCCCAGACCCTGAAATTTCTAACTCCTGATGGTCTCACACCTCAAAACAGGTGCCCAGGCCGTGAAATTTCTAACTGCTGATGGTTTAACACATCAAAACAGGTGCCCAGACCCTGAAATTTCTAACTGCTGATGGTCTCATACGTCAAAACAGGTGCCCAGACCCTGAAATTTCTAACTCATGATGGTCTCACACGTCAAAACAGGTGCCCAGACCCTGAAATTTCTAACTGCTGATGGTCTCACACCTCAAAACAGGTGCCCAGACCCTGAAATTTCTAACTCTTGATGGTCTCACACCTCAAAACAGGTGCCCAGACCCTGAAATTTCTAACTGCTGATGGTCTGACACCTCAAAACAGGTGCCCAGACCCTGAAATTTCTAACTGCTGATGGTCTCACACCTCAAAACAGGTGCCCAGACCCTGAAATTTCTAACTCCTGATGGTCTCACACCTCAAAACAGGTGCCCAGACCCTGAAATTTCTAACTGCTGATGGTCTGACACCTCAAAACAGTTGCCCAGACCCTAAAATTTCTAACTCCTGATGGTCTCACACCTCAAAACAGGTGCCGGGACCCTGAAATTTCTAACTGCTGATGGTCTCACACCTCAAAACAGGTGCCCACACCCTGAAATTTCGAACTCCTGATGGTCTCACATGTCAAAACAGGTGCCCAGACCCTGAAATTTCTAACTGCTGATGGTCTCACAGCTCAAAACAGGTGCCCAGACCCTGAAATTTCTAACTGCTGATGGTCTCACAGCTCAAAGCAGGTGCCCAGACCCTGAAATTTCTAACTCCTGATGGTCTCACACCTCAAAATAGGTGCCCAGACCCTGAAATTTCTAACTGCTGATGGTCTGACACCTCAAAACAGGTGCCCAGACCCTGAAATTTCTAACTCCTGATGGTCTCACACCTCAACACAGGTGCCTAGACCCTGAAATTTCTAACTGCTGATGGTCTCACACCTCAAAACAGGTGCCCAGACCCTGAAATTTCTAACTGCTGATGGTCTCACACCTCAAAACAGGTGCCTAGACCCTGAAATTTCTAACTGCTGATGGTCTCACACCTCAAAACAGGTGCCCAGACCCTGAAATTTCTAACTCCTGATGGTCTCACACGTCAAAACAGGTGCCCAGACCCTGAAATTTCTAACTCCTGATGGTCTCACACGTCAAAACAGGTGCCCAAACCCTGAAATTTCTAACTCCTGATGGTCTCACACCTCAAAACAGGTGCCCAAACCCTGAAATTTCTACGTGCTGATGGTCTGACACCTCAAAACAGGTGCCCAGACCCTAAAATTTCGGACTCTTGATGGTCTCACACCTCAAAACAGGTGCCCAGACCCTGAAATTTCTAACTCCTAATGGTCTCACACCTCAAAACAGGTGCCCAGACCCTGAAATTTCCAACCCCTGATGGTCTCACACCTCAAAACAGGTGCCCAGACCCTGAAATTTCTAACTCCTGATGGTCCCACACCTCAAAACAGGAGCCCAGACCCTGAAATTTCCAACCCCTGATGGTCTCACACCTCAAAACTGGTGCCCAGACCCTGAAATTTCTAACTCCTGATGGTCCCACACCTCAAAACAGGAGCCCAGACCCTGAAATTTCCAACCCCTGATGGTCTCACACCTCAAAACAGGTGCCCAGACCCTGAAATTTCTAACTCCTGATGGTCTCACACCTCAAAACAGGTGCCTAGACCCTGAAATTTCTAACTGCTGATGGTCTCACACCTCAAAACAGGTGCCCAGACCCTGAAATTTCTAACTCCTGATGGTCTCACACGTCAAAACAGGTGCCCAGACCCTGAAATTTCTAACTCCTGATGGTCTCACACCTCAAAACAGGTGCCCAGGCCGTGAAATTTCTAACTGCTGATGGTTTAACACATCAAAACAGGTGCCCAGACCCTGAAATTTCTAACTCCTGATGGTCTCATACGTCAAAACAGGTGCCCAGACCCTGAAATTTCTAACTCATGATGGTCTCACACGTCAAAACAGGTGCCCAGACCCTGAAATTTCTAACTGCTGATGGTCTCACACCTCAAAACAGGTGCCCAGACCCTGAAATTTCTAACTCTTGATGGTCTCACACCTCAAAACAGGTGCCCAGACCCTGAAATTTCTAACTGCTGATGGTCTGACACCTCAAAACAGGTGCCCAGACCCTGAAATTTCTAACTGCTGATGGTCTCACACGTCAAAACAGGTGCCCAGACCCTGAAATTTCTAACTCCTGATGGTCTCACACCTCAAAACAGGTGCCTAGACCCTAAAATTTCTAACTGCTGATGGTCTCACACCTCAAAACAGGTGCCCAGGCCGTGAAATTTCTAACTGCTGATGGTTTAACACATCAAAACAGGTGCCCAGACCCTGAAATTTCTAACTCCTGATGGTCTCATACGTCAAAACAGGTGCCCAGACCCTGAAATTTCTAACTGCTGATGGTCTCACACCTCAAAACAGGTGCCCAGACCCTGAAATTTCTAACTGCTGATGGTCTCACACCTCAAAACAGGTGCCCAGACCCTGAAATTTCTAACTGCTGATGGTCTCACACCTCAAAACAGGTGCCCAGACCCTGAAATTTCTAACTGCTGATGGTCTGACACCTCAAAACAGTTGCCCAGACCCTAAAATTTCTAACTCCTGATGGTCTCAAACCTCAAAACAGGTGCCCAGACCCTGAAATTTCTAACTGCTGATGGTCTCACACCTCAAAACAGGTGCCCAGACCCTGAAATTTCGAACTCCTGATGGTCTCACATGTCAAAACAGGTGCCCAGACCCTGAAATTTCTAACTGCTGATGGTCTCACACCTCAAAATAGGTGCCCAGACCCTGAAATTTCTAACTCCTGATGGTCTCACACCTCAAAATAGGTGCCCAGACCCTGAAATTTCTAACTGCTGATGGTCTGACACCTCAAAACAGGTGCCCAGACCCTGAAATTTCTAACTCCTGATGGTCTCACACCTCAAAACAGGTGCCTAGACCCTGAAATTTCTAACTGCTGATGGTCTCACACCTCAAAACAGGTGCCCAGACCCTGAAATTTCTAACTGCTGATGGTCTCACACCTCAAAACAGGTGCCTAGACCCTGAAATTTCTAACTCCTGATGGTCTCACACGTCAAAATAGGTGCCCAGACCCTGAAATTTCTAACTCCTGATGGTCTCACACGTCAAAACAGGTGCCCAAACCCTGAAATTTCTAACTCCTGATGGTCTCACACCTCAAAACAGGTGCCCAAACCCTGAAATTTCTAAGTGCTGATGGTCTGACACCTCAAAACAGGTGCCCAGACCCTAAAATTTCGGACTCTTGATGGTCTCACACCTCAAAACAGGTGCCCAGACCCTGAAATTTCTGACTCCTAATGGTCTCACACCTCAAAACAGGTGCCCAGACCCTGAAATTTCCAACCCCTGATGGTCTCACACCTCAAAACAGGTGCCCAGACCCTGAAATTTCTAACTCCTGATGGTCCCACACCTCAAAACAGGAGCCCAGACCCTGAAATTTCTAACTGCTGATGGTCTGACACCTCAAAACAGGTGCCCAGACCCTGAAATTTCTAACTGCTGATGGTCTGACACCTCAAAACAGGTGCCCAGATCCTGAAATTTCTAACTCATGATGGTCTCACACCTCAAAACAGGTGCCTAGACCCTGAAATTTCTAACTGCTGATGGTCTCACACCTCAAAACGGGTGCCCAGACCCTGAAATTTCTAACTGCGGATGGTCTCACACCTTAAAACAGGTGCCTAGACCCTGAAATTTCTAACTCCTGATGGTCTCACACCTCAAAACAGGTGCCCAGACCCTGAAATTTCTAACTCATGATGGTCTCACACCCCAAAACAGGTGCCCAGACCCTAAAATTTCTAACTCCTGATGGTCTCACACCTCAAAATAGGTGCCCAGACCCTGAAATTTCCAACTCCTGATGGTCTCACACCTCAAAACAGGTGCCCAGACCCTGAAATTTCTAACTGCTGATGGTCTCACACGTCAAAATAGGTGCCCACACCCTGAAATTTCTAACTGCTGATGGTCTCACACCTCAAAACAGGTGCCCAGACCCTGAAATTTCTAACTGCTGATGGTCTCACACCTGAAAACAGGTGCCCAGACCCTGAAATTTCTAACTGCTGATGGTCTCACACCTCAAAACAGGTGCCCAGACCCTGAACTTTCTAACTCCTGATGACTTCACACCTCAAAACAGGTGCCCAGACCCTGAAATTTCTAACTGTTGATGGTCTCACACCTCATAACAGGTGCCCAGACCCTGAAATTTCGAACTCCTAATGGTCTCACACCTCAAAATAGGTGCCCAGACCCTGAAACTTCTAACTGCTGATGGTCTCACACCTCAAAACAGGTGCCCAGACCCTGAAATTTCTAACTGCTGATGATCTCACACCTCAAAACAGGTGCCCAGACCCTGAAATGTCTAATTGCTGATGGTCTCACACCTCAAGACACGTGCCCAAACCCTGAAATTTCTAACTGCTGATGGTCTCACACCTCAAAATAGGTGCCCAGACCCTGAAATTTCTAACTCCTGATGGTCTCACACCCCAAAACAGGTGCCCAAACCCTGAAATTTCTAACTCCTGATAGTCTCACAGCTCAAAGCAGGTGCCCAGACCCTGAAATTTCTAACTCATGATGGTCTCACACCTCAAAACAGGTGCCCAGACCCTGAAATTTCTAACTGCTCATGGTCTCACACCTCAAAACAGGTGCCCAGACCCTGAAATTTCTAACTCCTAATGGTCTCACACCTCAAAACCGTTGCCCAGACCCTGAAAATTCTAACCGCTGATGGTCTCACACATTAAAACAGGTGCCCAGACCCTAAAATTTCTAACTGCTGATGGTCTCACACCTCAAAAAGGGTGCCCAGACCCTGAAATTTTGAACTGCTGATGGTCTCACACGTCAAAACAGGTGCCCAGACCCTGAAATTTCTAACTGCTGATGGTCTCACACCTCAAAACAGGTGCCCAGACCCTGAAATTTCTAACTCCTGATGGTCTCACACCTCAAAACAGGTGCCTAGACCCTGAAATTTCTAACTGCTGATGGTCTCACACCTCAAAACAGGTGCCCAGACCCTGAAATTTCTAACCGCTGATGGTCTCACACCTCAAAACAGGTGCCCAGACCCTGAAATTTCTAACTGCTGATGGTCTCACACGTCAAAACAGGTGCCCAGACCCTGAAATTTCTAACTCCTGATGGTCTCACACCTCAAAACAGGTGCCTAGACCCTGAAATTTCTAACTGCTGATGGTCTCACACCTCAAAACAGGTGCCCAGACCCTGAAATTTCTAACTGCTGATGGTCTCACACCTCAAAACAGGTGCCCAGACCCTGAAATTTCTAACTGCTGATGGTCTCACACGTCAAAACAGGTGCCCAGACCCTGAAATTTCTAACTGCTGATGATCTCACACGTCAAAATAGGTGCCCAGACCCTGAAATTTCTAACTGCTGATGGTCTCACACCTCAAAACAGGTGCCCACACCCTGAAATTTTTAACTCCTGATGGTCTCACACCTCAAAACAGGTGCCCAGACCCTGAAATTTCTAACTGCTGATGATCTCACACGTCAAAATGGGTGCCCAGACCCTGAAATTTCTAACTGCTGATGGTCCCACACCTCAAAACAGGTGCCCAGACCCTGAAATTTCTAACTGCTGATGGTCTCACACCTCAAAACAGGTGCCCAGACCCTAAAATTTCTAACTCCTGATGGTCTCACACCTCAAAACAGGTGCCCAGATCCTGAAATTTCTAACTGCTGATGGTCTCACACGTCAAAATAGGTGCCTAGACCCTGAAATTTCTAACTGCTGATGGTCTGACACCTCAAAACAGGTGCCCAGACCCTGAAATTTCTAACTCCTGATGGTCTCACACCTCAATATAGGTGCCCAGACCCTGAAATTTCTAACTGCTGATGGTCTCACACCTCAAAACAGGTGCCCAGACCCTGAAATTTCTAACTGCTGATGGTCTCACACGTCAAAATAGGTGCCTAGACCCTGAAATTTCTAACTCCTGATGGTCTGCCCAGAGCGTGAAATTTCTAACTGCTGATGGTCTCACACGTCAAAACAGGTGCCCAGACCCTGAAATTTCTAACTGCTACTGGTCTCACTCGTCAAATCAGGTGCCCAGACCCTGAAATTTCTAACTGCTGATGGTTCACACCTCAAAACAGGTGCCCAGACCCTAAAATTTCTAACTGCTGATTGTGTCACACCTCAAAACAGGTGCCCAGACCCTGAAATTTCTACCTGCTGATGGTCTCACACCTCAAAACAGGTGCCCAGACCCTGAAATTTCTAACTGCTGATGGTCTCACACCTGAAAACAGGTGCCCAGACCCTGAAATTTCTAACTGCTGATGGTCTCACACCTCAAAACAGGTGCCCAGACCCTGAAATTTCTAACTGATGATGGTCTCACACCTCAAAACAGGTGCCCAGACCCTGAAATTTCTAACTGCTGATGGTCTCACACCTCAAAACAGGTGCCCAGACCCTGAAATTTCTAACTCCTGATGGTCTCACACCTCAAAACCGGTGCCCAGACCCTAAAATTTCTAACTGCTGATGGTCTCACACCTGAAAACAGGTGCCCAGACCATGAAATTTCTAACTGCTGATGGTCTCACACCTCAAAACAGGTGCCCAGACCCTGAAATTTCTAACTGCTGATGGTCTCACACCTCAATATAGGTGCCCAGACCCTGAAATTTCTAACTGCTACTGGTCTCACTCGTCAAAACAGGTGCCCAGACCCTGAAATTTCTAACTGCTGATGGTTCACACCTCAAAACAGGTGCCCAGACCCTAAAATTTCTAACTGCTGATTGTGTCACACCTCAAAACAGGTGCCCAGACCCTGAAATTTCTACCTGCTGATGGTCTCACACCTCAAAACAGGTGCCCAGACCCTGAAATTTCTAGCTGCTGATGGTCTCACACCTGAAAACAGGTGCCCAGACCCTGAAATTTCTAACTGCTTATGGTCTCACACCTCAAAACAGGTGCCCAGACCCTCAAATTTCTAACTGATGATGGTCTCACACCTCAAAACAGGTGCCCAGACCCTGAAATTTCGAGCTCCTGATGGTCTCACACCGCAAAACAGGTGCCCAGACCCTGAAATTTCTAACTGCTGATGGTCTCACACCTCAAAAAAGGTGCCCAGACCCTGAAATTTCTAACTGCTGATGGTCTCACACCTCAAAACAGGTGCCCAGACCCTGAAATTTCTAACTGCTGATGGTTTGACACCTCAAAACAGGTGCCCAGACCCTGAAATTTCTAACTCATGATGGTCTCACACCTCAAAACAGGTGCCCAGACCATGAAATTTCTAACTGCTGATGGTCTCACACCTCAAAACAGGTGCCCAGACCCTGAAATTTCTAAGTGCTAATGGTCTCACACCTCAAAACAGGTGCCCAGACCCTGAAATTTCTAACTCCTGATGGTCTCACACCTCAAAACAGGTGCCCAGACCCTAAAATTTCTAACTGCTGGTGGTCTCACACCTGAAAACAGGTGCCCAGACCATGAAATTTCTAACTGCTGATGGTCTCACACCTCAAAACAGGTGCCCAGACCCTGAAATTTCTAACTGCTGATGGTCTCACACCTCAAAACAGGTGCCCAGACCCTGAAATTTCTAACTGCTGATGGTCTCACACCTCAAAACAGGTGCCCAGACCCTAAAATTTCGAACTCCTGATGGTCTCACACGTCAAAACAGGTGCCCAGACCCTGAAATTTCTAACTGCTGATGGTCTCACACCTCAAAATATGTGCCCAGACCCTGAAAATTCTAACTGCTGATGGTCTCACACGTCAAAATGGGTGCCCAGACCCAGAAATTTCTAACTGCTGATGGTCTCACACCTCAAAACAGGTGCCCAGACCCTGAAATTTCTAACTGCTGATGGTCTCACACCTCAAAACAGGTGCCCAGACCCTAAAATTTCTAACTCCTGGTGGTCTCACACCTCAAAACAGGTGCCCAGATCCTGAAATTTCTAACTGCTGATGGTCTCACACGTCAAAATAGGTGCCTAGACCCTGAAATTTCTAACTGCTGATGGTCTGACACCTCAAAACAGGTGCCCAGACCCTGAAATTTCTAACTCCTGATGGTCTCACACCTCAATATAGGTGCCCAGACCCTGAAATTTCTAACTGCTGATGGTCTCACACCTCAAAACAGGTGCCCAGACCCTGAAATTTCTAACTGCTGATGGTCTCACACGTCAAAATAGGTGCCTAGACCCTGAAATTTCTAACTCCTGATGGTCTGCCCAGACCGTGAAATTTCTAACTGCTGATGGTCTCACACGTCAAAACAGGTGCCCAGACCCTGAAATTTCTAACTGCTACTGGTCTCACTCGTCAAATCAGGTGCCCAGACCCTGAAATTTCTAACTGCTGATGGTTCACACCTCAAAACAGGTGCCCAGACCCTAAAATTTCTAACTGCTGATTGTGTCACACCTCAAAACAGGTGCCCAGACCCTGAAATTTCTACCTGCTGATGGTCTCACACCTCAAAACAGGTGCCCAGACCCTGAAATTTCTAACTGCTGATGGTCTCACACCTGAAAACAGGTGCCCAGACCCTGAAATTTCTAACTGCTGATGGTCTCACACCTCAAAACAGGTGCCCAGACCCTGAAATTTCTAACTGATGATGGTCTCACACCTCAAAACAGGTGCCCAGACCCTGAAATTTCTAACTGCTGATGGTCTCACACCTCAAAACAGGTGCCCAGACCCTGAAATTTCTAACTCCTGATGGTCTCACACCTCAAAACCGGTGCCCAGACCCTAAAATTTCTAACTGCTGATGGTCTCACACCTGAAAACAGGTGCCCAGACCATGAAATTTCTAACTGCTGATGGTCTCACACCTCAAAACAGGTGCCCAGACCCTGAAATTTCTAACTGCTGATGGTCTCACACCTCAAAACAGGTGCCCAGACCCTGAAATTTCTAACTGCTGATGGTCTCACACCTCAAAACAGGTGCCCAGACCCTAAAATTTCGAACTCCTGATGGTCTCACACGTCAAAACAGGTGCCCAGACCCTGAAATTTCTAACTGCTGATGGTCTCACACCTCAAAATATGTGCCCAGACCCTGAAAATTCTAACTGCTGATGGTCTCACACGTCAAAATGGGTGCCCAGACCCTGAAATTTCTAACTGCTGATGGTCTCACACCTCAAAACAGGTGCCCAGACCCTGAAATTTCTAACTCCTGATGGTCTCACACCTCAAAACCGGTGCCCAGACCCTAAAATTTCTAACTGCTGATGGTCTCACACCTGAAAACAGGTGCCCAGACCATGAAATTTCTAACTGCTGATGGTCTCACACCTCAAAACAGGTGCCCAGACCCTGAAATTTCTAACTGCTGATGGTCTCACACCTCAAAACAGGTGCCCAGACCCTGAAATTTCTAACTGCTGATGGTCTCACACCTCAAAACAGGTGCCCAGACCCTAAAATTTCTAACTCATGATGGTCTCACACGTCAAAACAGGTGCCCAGACCCTGAAATTTCTAACTGCTGATGGTCTCACACCTCAAAATATGTGCCCAGACCCTGAAAATTCTAACTGCTGATGGTCTCACACGTCAAAATGGGTGCCCAGACCCTGAAATTTCTAACTGCTGATGGTCTCACACCTCAAAACAGGTGCCCAGACCCTGAAATTTCTAACTGCTGATGGTCTCACACCTCAAAACAGGTGCCCAGACCCTAAAATTTCTAACTCCTGATGGTCTCACACCTCAAAACAGGTGCCCAGATCCTGAAATTTCTAACTGCTGATGGTCTCACACGTCAAAATAGGTGCCTAGACCCTGAAATTTCTAACTGCTGATGGTCTGACACCTCAAAACAGGTGCCCAGACCCTGAAATTTCTAACTCCTGATGGTCTCACACCTCAATATAGGTGCCCAGACCCTGAAATTTCTAACTGCTGATGGTCTCACACCTCAAAACAGGTGCCCAGACCCTGAAATTTCTAACTGCTGATGGTCTCACACGTCAAAATAGGTGCCTAGACCCTGAAATTTCTAACTCCTGATGGTCTGCCCAGACCGTGAAATTTCTAACTGCTGATGGTCTCACACCTCAATATAGGTGCCCAGACCCTGAAATTTCTAACTGCTACTGGTCTCACTCGTCAAAACAGGTGCCCAGACCCTGAAATTTCTAACTGCTGATGGTTCACACCTCAAAACAGGTGCCCAGACCCTAAAATTTCTAACTGCTGATTGTGTCACACCTCAAAACAGGTGCCCAGACCCTGAAATTTCTACCTGCTGATGGTCTCACACCTCAAAACAGGTGCCCAGACCCTGAAATTTCTAACTGCTGATGGTCTCACACCTGAAAACAGGTGCCCAGACCCTGAAATTTCTAACTGCTGATGGTCTCACACCTCAAAACAGGTGCCCAGACCCTGAAATTTCTAACTGATGATGGTCTCACACCTCAAAACAGGTGCCCAGACCCTGGAATTTCGAGCTCCTGATGGTCTCACACCGCAAAACAGGTGCCCAGACACCGAAATTTCTAACTGCTGATGGTCTCACACCTCAAAAAAGGTGCCCAGACCCTGAAATTTCTAACTGCTGATGGTCTCACACCTCAAAACAGGTGCCCAGACCCTGAAATTTCTAACTGCTGATGGTTTGACACCTCAAAACAGGTGCCCAGACCCTGAAATTTCTAACTCATGATGGTCTCACACCTCAAAACAGGTGCCAAGACCATGAAATTTCTAACTGCTGATGGTCTCACACCTCAAAACAGGTGCCCAGACCCTGAAATTTCTAAGTGCTAATGGTCTCACACCTCAAAACAGGTGCCCAGACCCTGAAATTTCTAACTCCTGATGGTCTCACACCTCAAAACAGGTGCCCAGACCCTAAAATTTCTAACTGCTGATGGTCTCACACCTGAAAACAGGTGCCCAGACCATGAAATTTCTAACTGCTGATGGTCTCACACCTCAAAACAGGTGCCCAGACCCTGAAATTTCTAACTGCTGATGGTCTCACACCTCAAAACAGGTGCCCAGACCCTGAAATTTCTAACTGCTGATGGTCTCACACCTCAAAACAGGTGCCCAGACCCTAAAATTTCGAACTCCTGATGGTCTCACACGTCAAAACAGGTGCCCAGACCCTGAAATTTCTAACTGCTGATGGTCTCACACCTCAAAATATGTGCCCAGACCCTGAAAATTCTAACTGCTGATGGTCTCATACCTCAAAACAGGTGCCCAGACCCTGAAATTTCTAACTGCTGATGGTCTCACACCTCAAAACAGGTGCCCAGACCCTGAAATTTCTAACTGCTGATGGTCCCACACCTCAAAACAGGTGCCCACACCCTGAAATTTCTAACTGTTGATGGTCTCACACCTCAAAACAGGTGCCCAGACCCTGAAATTTCTAACTGCTGATGGTCTCACACCTCAAAAAGGGTGCCCAGACCCTGAAATTTCTATCTCCTGATGGTCTCACACCTCAAAACAGGTGCCCAGACACTAAAATTTCTAACTGCTGATGGTCTCACACCTGAAAACAGGTGCCCAGACCATGAAATTTCTAACTGCTGATGGTCTCACACCTCAAAACAGGTGCCCAGACCCTGAAATTTCTAAGTGCTGATGGTCTCACACCTCAAAACAGGTGCCCAGACCCTGAAGTTTCTAACTGCTGATGGTCTCACACCTCAAAACAGGTGCCCAGACCCTGAAATTTCTAACTCCCGATGGTCTCACACCTCAAAACAGGTGCCCAGACCCTAAAATTTCTAACTGCTGATGGTCTCACACCTGAAAGCAGGTGCCTAGACCATGAAATTTCTAACTGCTGATGGTCTCACACCTCAAAACAGGTGCCCAGACCCTGAAATTTCTAACTGCTGATGGTCTCACACCTCAAAACAGGTGCCCAGACCCTGAAATTTCTAACTGCTGATGGTCTCACACGTCAAAACAGGTGCCCAGACCCTGAAATTTCTAACTCATGATGGTCTCACACGTCAAAACAGGTGCCCAGACCCTAAAATTTCTAACTGCTGATGGTCTCACACCTCAAAACAGGTGCCCAAACCCTGAAATTTCTAACTCCTGATGGTCTCACACCTCAAAACAGGTGCCCAGACCCTGAAGTTTCTAACTGCTGATGGTCTCACACCTCAAAACAGGTGCCCAGACCCTAAAATTTCTAACTGCTGATGGTCTCACACCTGAAAACAGGTGCCCAGACCCTGAAATTTCTAACTGCTGATGGTCTCACACCTCAAAACAAGTGCCCAGACCCTGAAATTTCTAACTGCTGATGGTCTCACACCTCAAAACAGGTGCCCAGACCCTGAAATTTCTAACTCCTAATGGTCTCACACCTCAAAACAGGTGCCCAGACCCTGAAATTTCTAACTGCTGATGGTCTCACACATCAAAACAGGTGCCCAGACCCTGAAATTTCTAACCGCTGATGGTCTCACACCTCAAAACAGGTGCCCAGACCCTGAAATTTCTAACTCCTGATGGTCTCACACCTCAAAACAGGTGCCCAGACCCTAAAATTTCTAACTGCTGATGGTCTCACACCTCAAAACAGGTGCCCAGACCCTGAAATTTCTAACTCCTAATGGTCTCACACCTCAAAACAGGTGCTCAGACCCTGAAATTTCTAACTGCTGATGGTCTCACACCTCAAAACAGGTGCCCAGACCCTGAAATTTCTAACTCCTAATCGTCTCACACCTCAAAACAGGTGCCCAGACCCTGAAATTTCTAACTCATGATGGTCTCACACGTCAAAATAGGTGCCCAGACCCTGAAATTTCGAGCTGCTGATGGTCTCACACCTCAAAACAGGTGCCCAGACCCTGAAATTTCTAACTGCTGATGGTCTCACACCTCAAAACAGGTGCCCAGACCCTGAAATTTCTAACTGCTGATGGTCTCACACCTGAAAACAGGTGCCCAGACCCTGAAATTTTGAACTGCTGATGGTCTCACACGTCAAAACAGGTGCCTAGACCCTGAAATTTCTAACTGCTGATGGTCTCACACCTCAAAACACGTGTCCAGACCCTGAAATTTCTAACTCATGATGGTCTCACACGTCAAAATAGGTGCCCAGACCCTGAAATTTCGAACTGCTGATGGTCTCACACCTCAAAACAGGTGCCCAGACCCTGAAATTTCTAACTGCTGATGGTCTCACACCTCAAAACAGGTGCCCAGACCCTGAAATTTCTAACTGCTGATGGTCCCACATCTCAAAACAGGTGCCCGGACCCTGAAATTTCTGAGTGCTGATGGTCTCACACCTCAAAACAGGTGCCCAGACCCTGAAATTTCTAACTGCTGATGGTCTCACACGTCAAAACAGGTGCCCAGACCCTGAAATTTCTAACTGCTGATGGTCTCACACCTCAAAACAGGTGCCCAGACCCTGAAATTTCTAACTCCTAATGGTCTCACACCTCAAAACAGGTGCCCAGACCCTGAAATTTCTAACTGCTGATGGTCTCACACCTTTAAACAGGTGCCCAGACCCTGAAATTTCTAACTGCTGATGGTCTCACACCTCAAAACATGTGCCCAGACCCTGAAATTTCTAACTGCTGATGGTCTCACACCTGAAAACAGGTGCCCAGACCCTGAAATTTCTGAGTGCTGATGGTCTCACACCTCAAAATACGTGCCCAGACCCTGAAATTTCTAACTGCGGATGGTCTCACACCTCAAAACAGGTGCCCAGACCCTGAAATTTCTAACTGCTGATGGTCTCACACCTCAAAACAGGTGCCCAGACCATGAAATTTCTAACTGCTGATGGTCTCACACCTGAAAACAGGTGCCCAGACCATGAAATTTCTAACTGCGGATGGTCTCACAGTTCAAAACAGGTGCCCACACCCTGAAATTTCTAACTGGTCTCACACCTCAAAACAGGTGCCCAGACCCTGAAATTTCTAACTCCTAATGGTCTCACACCTCAAAACAGGTGCCCAGACCCTGAAATTTCTAACTGCTGATGGTCTCACACCTCAAAACAGGTGCCCAGACCCTGAAATTTCTAACTGCTGATCGTCTCACACCTGAAAACAGGTGCCCAGACCATGAAATTTCTAACTGCTGATGGTCTCACACATCAAAACATGTGCCCAGACCCTGAAATTTCTAACTGCTGATGGTCTCACACCTGAAAACAGGTGCCCAGACCCTGAAATTTCTGAGTGCTGATGGTCTCACACCTCAAAATAGGTGCCCAGACCCTGAAATTTCTAACTGCTGATGGTCTCACACCTCAAAACAGGTGCCCAGACCCTGAAATTTCTAACTGCTGATGGTCTCACACGTCAAAACAGGTGCCCAGACCCTGAAATTTCTAACTGCTGATGGTCTCACACGTCAAAACAGGTGCCCAGACCCTGAAATTTCTAACTGCTGATGGTCTCACACGTCAAAACAGGTGCCCAGACCCTGAAATTTCTAACTCCTGATGGTCTCACACCTCAAAACAGGTGCCCAGACCCTAAAATTTCTAACTGCTGATGGTCTCACACCTGAAAACAGGTGCCCAGACCATGAAATTTCTAACTGCGGATGGTCTCACACGTCAAAACAGGTGCCCACACCCTGAAATTTCTAACTGGTCTCACACGTCAAAACAGGTGCCCAGACCCTGAAATTTCTAACTCCTAATGGTCTCACACGTCAAAACAGGTGCCCAGACCCTGAAATTTGTAACTCCTGATGGTCTCACACCTCAAAACAGGTGCCCAGACCCTGAAATTTCTAGCTGCTGATCGTCTCACACCTGAAAACAGGTGCCCAGACCATGAAATTTCTAACTGCTGATGGTCTCACACCTCAAAACAGGTGCCCAGACCCTGAAATTTCTAACTGCTGATGGTCTCACACCTCAAAACAGGTGCCCAGACCCTGAAATTTCTAACTCCTAATGGTCTCACACCTCAAAACAGGTGCCCAGACCCTGAAATTTCTAACTCATGATGGTCTCACACGTCAAAATAGGTGCCCAGACCCTGAAATTTCGAACTGCTGATGGTCTCACACCTCAAAACAGGTGCCCAGACCCTGAAATTTCTAACTGCTGATGGTCTCACACCTCAAAACAGGTGCCCAGACCCTGAAATTTCTAACTGCTGATGGTCTCACACCTCAAAACAGGTGCCCGGACCCTGAAATTTCCGAGTGCTGATGGTCTCACACCTCAAAACAGGTGCCCAGACCCTGAAATTTCTAACTGTTGATGGTCTCACACCTCAAAACAGGTGCCCAGACCCTGAAATTTCTAACTGCTGATGGTCTCACACCTTTAAACAGGTGCCCAGACCCTGAAATTTCTAACCGCTGATGGTCTCACACGTCAAAACAGGTGCCCAGACCCTGAAATTTCTAACTCCTAATGGTCTCACACCTCAAAACAGGTGCCCAGACCCTGAAATTTCTAACTGCTGATGGTCTCACACCTCAAAACATGTGCCCAGACCCTGAAATTTCTAACTGCTGATTGTCTCACACGTCAAAACAGGTGCCCAAACCCTGAAATTTCTAACTGCTGATGGTCTCACACCTCAAAACAGGTGCCCAGACCCTGAAATTTCTAACTGCTAATGGTCTCACACCTCAAAACAGGTGCCCAGACCCTGAAATTTCTAACTCCTAATGGTCTCACACCTCAAAACAGGTGCCCAGACCCTGAAATTTCTAACTCCTGATGGTCTCACACCTGAAAACAGGTGCCCAGACCCTGAAATTTCTAACTGCTGATGGTCTCACACCTCAAAACATGTGCCCAGACCCTGAAATTTCTAACTGCTGATGGTCTCACACCTGAAAACAGGTGCCCAGACCCTGAAATTTCTAACTGCTGATGGTCTCACACCTCAAAACAGGTGCCCAGACCCTGAAATTTGTAACTGCTGATGGTCTCACACCTCAAAACAGGTGCCCAGACCCTGAAATTTCTGAGTGCTGATGGTCTCACACCTCAAAATAGGTGCCCAGACCCTGAAATTTCTAACTGCGGATGGTCTCACACCTCAAAACAGGTGCCCAGACCCTGAAATTTCTAACTGCTGATGGTCTCACACCTCAAAACAGGTGCCCGGACCCTGAAATTTCTGAGTGCTGATGGTCTCACACCTCAAAACAGGTGCCCAGACCCTGAAATTTCTAACTGCTGATGGTCTCACACCTCAAAACAGGTGCCCAAACCCTGAAATTTCTAACTGCTGATGGTCTCACACCTTTAAACAGGTGCCCAGACCCTGAAATTTCTAACCGCTTATGGTCTCACACGTCAAAACAGGTGCCCAGACCCTGAAACTTCTAACTCCTAATGGTCTCACACCTCAAAACAGGTGCCCAGACCCTGAAATTTCTAACTGCTGATGGTCTCACACCTCAAAACAGGTGCCCAGACCCTAAAATTTCTAACTGCTGATGGTCTCGCACCTGAAAACAGGTGCGCAGACCATGAAATTTCTAACTGCTGATGGTCTCACACCTCAAAACAGGTGCCCAGACCCTGAAATTTCTAACTGCTGATGGTCTCACACCTCAAAACAGGTGCCCAGACCCTGAAATTTCTAACTCCTAATGGTCTCACACCTCAAAAACAGGTGCCCAGACCCTGAAATTTCTAACTCATGATGGTCTCACACGTCAAAATAGGTGCCCAGACCCTGAAATTTCTAACTGCTGATGGTCTCACACCTCAAAACAGGTGCCCAGACCCTGAAATTTCTAACTGCTGATGGTCTCACACCTCAAAACAGGTGCCCGGACCCTGAAATTTCTGAGTGCTGATGGTCTCACACCTCAAAACAGGTGCCCAGACCCTGAAATTTCTAACTGCTGATGGTCTCACACCTCAAAACAGGTGCCCAGACCCTGAAATTTCTAACTGCTGATGGTCTCACACCTCAAAACAGGTGCCCGGACCCTGAAATTTCTGAGTGCTGATAGTCTCACACCTCAAAACAGGTGCCCAGACCCTGAAATTTCTAACTGCTGATGGTCTCACACCTCAAAACAGGTGCCCAAACCCTGAAATTTCTAACTGCTGATGGTCTCACACCTTTAAACAGGTGTCCAGACCCTGAAATTTCTAACCGCTGATGGTCTCACACCTCAAAACAGGTGCCCAGACCCTGAAATTTCTAACTCCTGATGGTCTCACACCTCAAAACAAGTACCCAGACCCTGAAATTTCTAACTGCTGATGGTCTCACACGTCAAAACAGGTGCCCAGACCCTGAAATTTCTAACTGCTCATGGTCTCACACCTCAAAACAGGTGCCCAGACCCCGAAATTTCTAACTGCGGATGGTCTCACACCTCAAAACAGGTGCCCAGACCCTGAAATTTCTAACTCCTAATGGTCTCACACCTCAAAACAGGTGCCCAGACCCTGAAATTTCTAACTCCTGATGGTCTCACACCTGAAAACAGGTGCCCAGACCCTGAAATTTCTAACTGCTGATGGTCTCACACCTCAAAACATGTGCCCAGACCCTGAAATTTCTAACTGCTGATGGTCTCACACCTGAAAACAGGTCCCCAGACCCTGAAATTTCTAACTGCTGATGGTCTCACACCTCAAAACAGGTGCCCAGACCCTGAAATTTCTAACTGCTGATGGTCTCACACCTCAAAACAGGTGCCCAGACCCTGAAGTTTCTGAGTGCTGATGGTCTCACACCTCAAAATAGGTGCCCAGACCCTGAAATTTCTAACTGCGGATGGTCTCACACCTCAAAACAGGTGCCCAGACCCTGAAATTTCTAACTGCGGATGGTCTCACACCTCAAAACAGGTGCCCGGACCCTGAAATTTCTGAGTGCTGATGGTCTCACACCTCAAAACAGGTGCCCAGACCCTGAAATTTCTAACTGCTGATGGTCTCACACCTCAAAACAGGTGCCCAAACCCTGAAATTTCTAACTCCTAATGGTCTCACACCTCAAAACAGGTGCCCAGACCCTGAAATTTCTAACTGCTGATGGTCTCACACCTCAAAACAAGTGCCCAGACCCTGAAATTTCTAACTGCTGATGGTCTCACACGTCAAAACAGGTGCCCAGACCCTGAAATTTCTAACTGCTGATGGTCTCACACCTCAAAACAGGTGCCCAGACCCTGAAATTTCTAACTGCTGATGGTCTCACACCTCAAAACAGGTGCCCAGACCCTGAAATTTCTAACTCCTAATGGTCTCACACCTCAAAACAGGTGCCCAGACCCTGAAATTTCTAACTGCTGATGGTCTCACACCTGAAAACAGCTGCCCAGACCCTGAATTTCTAACTGCTGATGGTCTCACACCTCAAAACATGTGCCCAGACCCTGAAATTTCTAACTGCTGATGGTCTCACACCTGAAAACAGGTGCCCAGACCCTGAAATTTCTAACTGCTGATGGTCTCACACCTCAAAACAGGTGCCCAGACCCTGAAGTTTCTAACTGCTGATGGTCTCACACCTCAAAACAGGTGCCCAGACCCTGAAATTTCTAACTGCTGATCGTCTCACACCTCAAAATAGGTGCCCAGATCCTGAAATTTCTAACTGCGGATGGTCTCACACATCAAAACAGGTGCCCACACCCTGAAATTTCTAACTGCTGATGGTCTCACACCTCAAAACAGGTACCCAGACCCTGAAATTTCTAACTCCTAATGGTCTCACACCTCAAAACAGGTGCCCAGACCCTGAAATTTCTAACTGCTGATGGTCTCACACCTCAAAACAGGTGCCCAGACCCTGAAATTTCTAACTGCTGATGGTCTCACACCTCAAAACATGTGCCCAGACCCTGAAATTTCTAACTGCTGATGGTCTCACACCTGAAAACAGGTGCCCAGACCCTGAAATTTCTAACTGCTGATGGTCTCACACCTCAAAACAGGTGCCCAGACCCTGAAATTTCTAACTGCTGATGGTCTCACACCTCAAAACAAGTGCCCAGACCCTGAAATTTCTGAGTGCTGATGGTCTCACACCTCAAAACGGGTGCCCAGACCCTGAAATTTCTAACTGCTGATGGTCTCACACGTCAAAACAGGTGCCCAGACCCTGAAATTTCTAACTCCTGATGGTCTCACACCTGAAAACAGGTGCCCAGACCCTGAAATTTCTAACTGCTGATGGTCTCACACCTCAAAACAGGTGCCCAGACCCTGAAATTTCTAACTGCTGATGGTCTCACACCTCAAAACAGGTGCCCAGACCCTGAAATTTCTGAGTGCTGATGGTCTCACACCTCAAAATAGGTGCCCAGACCCTGAAATTTCTAACTGCGGATGGTCTCACACCTCAAAACAGGTGCCCAGACCCTGAAATTTCTAACTGCGGATGGTCTCACACCTCAAAACAGGTGCCCGGACCCTGAAATTTCTGAGTGCTGATGGTCTCACACCTCAAAACAGGTGCCCAGACCCTGAAATTTCTAACTGCTGATGGTCTCACACCTCAAAACAGGTGCCCAAACCCTGAAATTTCTAACTCCTAATGGTCTCACACCTCAAAACAGGTGCCCAGACCCTGAAATTTCTAACTGCTGATGGTCTCACACCTCAAAACAAGTGCCCAGACCCTGAAATTTCTAACTGCTGATGGTCTCACACGTCAAAACAGGTGCCCAGACCCTGAAATTTCTAACTGCTGATGGTCTCACACCTCAAAACAGGTGCCCAGACCCTGAAATTTCTAACTGCCGATGGTCTCACACCTCAAAACAGGTGCCCAGACCCTGAAATTTCTAACTCCTAATGGTCTCACACCTCAAAACAGGTGCCCAGACCCTGAAATTTCTAACTGCTGATGGTCTCACACCTGAAAACAGCTGCCCAGACCCTGAAATTTCTAACTGCTGATGGTCTCACACCTCAAAACATGTGCCCAGACCCTGAAATTTCTAACTGCTGATGGTCTCACACCTGAAAACAGGTGCCCAGACCCTGAAATTTCTAACTGCTGATGGTCTCACACCTCAAAACAGGTGCCCAGACCCTGAAATTTCTAACTGCTGATGGTCTCACACCTCAAAACAGGTGCCCAGACCCTGAAATTTCTAACTGCTGATCGTCTCACACCTCAAAATAGGTGCCCAGATCCTGAAATTTCTAACTGCGGATGGTCTCACACATCAAAACAGGTGCCCACACCCTGAAATTTCTAACTGATGATGGTCTCACACCTCAAAACAGGTACCCAGACCCTGAAATTTCTAACTCCTAATGGTCTCACACCTCAAAACAGGTGCCCAGACCCTGAAATTTCTAACTGCTGATGGTCTCACACCTCAAAACAGGTGCCCGGACCCTGAAATTTCTAACTGCTGATGGTCTCACACCTCAAAACATGTGCCCGGACCCTGAAATTTCTAACTGCTGATGGTCTCACACCTGAAAACAGGTGCCCAGACCCTGAAATTTCTAACTGCTGATGGTCTCACACCTCAAAACAGGTGCCCAGACCCTGAAATTTCTGAGTGCTGATGGTCTCACACCTCAAAACGGGTGCCCAGACCCTGAAATTTCTAACTGCTGATGGTCTCACACGTCAAAACAGGTGCCCAGACCCTGAAATTTCTAACTCCTGATGGTCTCACATGTCAAAACAGGTGCCCAGACCCTAAAATTTCTAACTGCTGATGGTCTCACACCTCAAAACAGGTGCCCAGACCCTGAAATTTCTAACTCCTAATGGTCTCACACCTCAAAACAGGTGCCCAGACCCTGAAATTTCTAACTGCTGATGGTCTCACACCTCAAAACAGGTGCCCAGACCCTGAAATTTCTAACTCCTAATGGTCTCACACCTCAAAACGGGTGCCCAGACCCTGAAATTTCTAACTGCTGATGGTCTCACACCTGAAAACAGGTGCCCAGACCCTGAAATTTCTAACTGCTGATGGTCTCACACCTCAAAACGGGTGCCCAGACCCTGAAATTTCTAACTGCTGATGGTCTCACACCTCAAAACAGGTGCCCAGACCCTGAAATTTCTGAGTGCTGATGGTCTCACACCTCAAAACGGGTGCCCAGACCCTGAAATTTCTAACTGCGGATGGTCTCACACCTCAAAACAGGTGCCCAGACCCTGAAATTTCTAACTGCTGATGGTCTCACACCTCAAAACAGGTGCCCAGACCCTGAAATTTCTGAGTGCTGATGGTCTCACACCTCAAAACGGGTGCCCAGACCCTGAAATTTCTAACTGCTGATGGTCTCACACGTCAAAACAGGTGCCCAGACCCTGAAATTTCTAACTGCTGATGGTCTCACACGTCAAAACAGGTGCCCAGACCCTAAAATTTCTAACTGCTGATGCTCTCACACCTCAAAACAGGTGCCCAGACCCTGAAATTTCTAACTCCTAATGGTCTCACACCTCAAAACAGGTGCCCAGACCCTGAAATTTCTAACTGCTGATGGTCTCACACCTCAAAACAGGTGCCCGGACCCTGAAATTTCTGAGTGCTGATGGTCTCACACCTCAAAACGGGTGCCCAGAGCCTGAAATTTCTAACTGCTGATGGTCTCACACCTGAAAACAGGTGCCCAGACCCTGAAATTTCTAACTGCTGATGGTCTCACACCTCAAAACAGGTGCCCAGACCCTGAAATTTCTAACTGCTGATGGTCTCACACCTCAAAACAGGTGCCCAGACCCTGAAATTTCTGAGTGCTGATGGTCTCACACCTCAAAACGGGTGCCCACACCCTGAAATTTCTAACTGCGGATGGTCTCACATCTCAAAACAGGTGCCCAGACCCTGAAATTTCTAACTGCTGATGGTCTCACACCTCAAAACAGGTGCCCGGACCCTGAAATTTCTGAGTGCTGATGGTCTCACACCTCAAAACAGGTGCCCAGACCCTGAAATTTCTAACTGCTGATGGTCTCACACCTCAAAACAGGTGCCCAAACCCTGAAATTTCTAACTGCTGATGGTCTCACACCTTTAAACAGGTGCCCTGACCCTGAAATTTCTAACCGCTGATGGTCTCACACGTCAAAACAGGTGCCCAGACCCTGAAATTTCTAACTCCTAATGGTCTCACACCTCAAAACAGGTGCCCAGACCCTGAAATTTCTAACTGCTGATGGTCTCACACGTCAAAACAAGTGCCCAGACCCTGAAATTTCTAACTGCTGATGGTCTCACACGTCAAAACAGGTGCCCAGACCCTGAAATTTCTAACTGCTGATGGTCTCACACCTCAAATCAGGTGCCCAGACCCTGAAATTTCTAACTGCTGATGGTCTCACACCTCAAAACAGGTGCCCAGACCCTGAAATTTCTAACTCCTAATGGTCTCACACCTGAAAACAGGTGCCCAGACCCTGAAATTTCTAACTGCTGATCGTCTGACACCTGAAAACAGGTGCCCAGACCCTGAAATTTCTAACTGCTGATGGTCTCACACCTCAAAACATGTGCCCAGACCCTGAAATTTCTAACCGCTGATGGTCTCACACCTGAAAACAGGTGCCCAGACCCTGAAATTTCTAACTGCTGATGGTCTCACACCTCAAAACAGGTGCCCAGACCCTGAAATTTCTAACTGCTGATGGTCTCACAACTCAAAACAGGTGCCCAGACCCTGAAATTTCTGAGTGCTGATGGTCTCACACCTCAAAACAGGTGCCCAGACCCTGAAATTTCTAACTGCGGATGGTCTCACACATCAAAACAGGTGCCCACACCCTGAAATTTCTAACTGATGATGGTCTCACACCTCAAAACAGGTACCCAGACCCTGAAATTTCTAACTCCTAATGGTCTCACACCTTTAAACAGGTGCCCAGACCCTGAAATTTCTAACCGCTGATGGTCTCACACGTCAAAACAGGTGCCCAGATCCTGAAATTTCTAACTCCTAATGGTCTCACACCTCAAAACAGGTGCCCAGACCCTGAAATTTCTAACTGCTGATGGTCTCACACCTCAAAACAAGTGCCCAGACCCTGAAATTTCTAACTGCTGATGGTCTCACACTTCAAAACAGGTGCCCGGACCCTGAAATTTCTAACTGCCGATGGTCTCACACCTCAAAACAGGTGCCCAGACCCTGAAATTTCTAACTGCTGATGGTCTCACACCTCAAAACAGGTGCCCAGACCCTGAAATTTCTAACTCCTAATGGTCTCACACCTCAAAACAGGTGCCCAGACCCTGAAATTTCTAACTGCTGATGGTCTCACCCCTCAAAACAGGTGCCCAGACCCTGAAATTTCTAACTCCTAATGGTCTCACACCTGAAAACAGGTGCCCAGACCCTGAAATTTCTAACTGCTGATGGTCTCACACCTCAAAACATGTGCCCAGACCCTGAAATTTCTAACTGCTGATGGTCTCACACCTCAAAACAGGTGCCCGGACCCTGAAATTTCTGAGTGCTGATGGTCTCACACCTCAAAACAGGTGCCCAAACCCTGAAATTTCTAACTGCTGATGGTTTCACACCTTTAAACAGGTGCCCAGACCCTGAAATTTCTAACCGCTGATGGTCTCACACGTCAAAACGGGTGCCCAGACCCTGAAATTTCTAACTCCTAATGGTCTCACACCTCAAAACAGGTGCCCAGACCCTGAAATTTCTAACTGCTGATGGTCTCACACCTCAAAACAGGTGCCCAGACCCTGAAATTTCTAACTGCTGATGGTCTCACACCTCAAAACAGGTGCCCAGACCCTGAAATTTCTAACTGCTGATGGTCTCACACCTCAAAACAGGTGCCCAGACCCTGAAATTTCTAACTGCTGATGGTCTCACACCTCAAAACAAGTGCCCAGACCCTGAAATTTCTAACTGCTGATGGTCTCACACGTCAAAACAGGTGCCCAGACCCTGAAATTTCTAACTGCTGATGGTCTCACACCTCAAAACAGGTGCCCAGACCCTGAAATTTCTAACTGCGGATGGTCTCACACCTCAAAACAAGTGCCCAGACCCTGAAATTTCTAACTGCTGATGGTCTCACATGTCAAAACAGGTGCCCAGACCCTGAAATTTCTAACTGCTGATGGTCTCACACCTCAAAACAGGTGTCCAGACCCTGAAATTTCTAACTGCTGATGGTCTCACACCTCAAAACAGGTGCCCAGACCCTGAAATTTCTAACTCCTAATGGTCTCACACCTCAAAACAGGTGCCCAGACCCTGAAATTTCTAACTGCTGATGGTCTCACACCTCAAAACAGGGGCCCAGACCCTGAAATTTCTAACTGCTGATCGTCTCACACCTCAAAACATGTGCCCAGACCCTGAAATTTCTAACTGCTGATGGTCTCACACCTGAAAACAGGTGCCCAGACCCTGAAATTTCTAACTGCTGATGGTCTCACACCTCAAAACAGGTGCCCAGACCCTGAAATTTCTAACTGCTGATGGTCTCACACCTCAAAACAGGTGCCCAGACCCTGAAATTTCTGAGTGCTGATGGTCTCACACCTGAAAACAGGTGCCCAGACCCTGAAATTTCTAACTGCGGATGGTCTCACACATCAAAACAGGTGCCCACACCCTGAAATTTCTAACTCATGATGGTCTCACACCTCAAAACAGGTGCCCAAACCCTGAAATTTCTGAGTGCTGATGGTCTCACACCTTTGAACAGGTGCCCAGACCCTGAAATTTCTAACCGCTGATGGTCTCACACGTCAAAACAGGTGCCCAGACCCTGAAATTTCTAACTCCTAATGGTCTCACACCTCAAAACAGGTGCCCAGACCCTGAAATTTCTAACTGCTGATGGTCTCACACCTCAAAACAAGTGCCCAGACCCTGAAATTTCTAACTCCTGATGGTCTCACACGTCAAAACAGGTGCCCAGACCCTGAAATTTCTAACCGCTGATGGTCTCACACCTCAAAACAGGTGCCCAGACCCTGAAATTTCTAACTGCTGATGGTCTCACACCTCAAAACAGGTGCCCAGACCCTGAAATTTCTAACTGCTGATGGTCTCACACCTCAAAACAGGTGCCCAGACCCTGAAATTTCTAACTCCTAATGGTCTCACACCTCAAAACAGGTGCCCGGACCCTGAAATTTCTGAGTGCTGATGGTCTCACACGTCAAAACAGGTGCCCAGACCCTGAAATTTCTAACTGCTGATGGTCTCACACCTTTAAACAGGTGCCCAGACCCTGAAATTTCCAACCGCTGATGGTCTCACACGTCAAAACAGGTGCCCAGACCCTGAAATTTCTAACTCCTAATGGTCTCACACCTCAAAACAGGTGCCCAGACCCTGAAATTTCTAACTGCTGATGGTCTCACACGTCAAAACAGGTGCCCAGACCCTGAAATTTCTAACCTCTGATGGTCTCACACCTCAAAACAGGTGCCCAGACCCTGAAATTTCTAACTGCTGATGGTCTCACACCTCAAAACAGGTGCCCAGACCCTGAAATTTCTAACTGCTGATGGTCTCACACCTCAAAACAAGTGCCCAAACCCTGAAATTTCTAACTGCTGATGGTCTCACACGTCAAAACAGGTGCCCAGACCCTGAAATTTCTAACTGCTGATGGTCTCACACATCAAAACAGGTGCCCACACCCTGAAATTTCTAACTGCGGATGGTCTCACACCTCAAAACAAGTGCCCAGACCCTGAAATTTCTAACTGCTGATGGTCTCACACGTCAAAACAGGTGCCCAGACCCTGAAATTTCTAACTGCTGATGGTCTCACACCTCAAAACAGGTGCCCAGACCCTGAAATTTCTAACTGCTGATGGTCTCACACCTCAAAACAGGTGCCCAGACCCTGAAATTTCTAACTCCTAATGGTCTGACACCTCAAAACAGGTGCCCAGACCCTGAAATTTCTAACTGCTGATGGTCTCACACCTCAAAACAAGTGCCCAGACCCTGAAATTTCTAACTGCTGATGGTCTCACACGTCAAAACAGGTGCCCAGACCCTGAAATTTCTAACTGCTGATGGTCTCACACCTCAAAACAGGTGCCCAGACCCTGAAATTTCTAACTGCTGATGGTCTCACACCTCAAAACAGGTGCCCAGACCCTGAAATTTCTAACTCCTAATGGTCTCACACCTCAAAACAGGTGCCCAGACCCTGAAATTTCTAACTGCTGATGGTCTCACACCTGAAAACAGGTGCCCAGACCCTGAAATTTCTAACTGCTGATGGTCTCACACCTCAAAACATGTGCCCAGACCCTGAAATTTCTAACTGCTGATGGTCTCACACCTCAAAACAGGTGCCCGGACCCTGAAATTTCTGAGTGCTGATGGTCTCACACCTCAAAACAGGTGCCCAGACCCTGAAATTTCTAACTCCTAATGGTCTCACACCTCAAAACAGGTGCCCAGAGCCTGAAATTTCTAACTGCTGATGGTCTCACACGTCAAAACAGGTGCCCAGACCCCAAAATTTCTAACTGCTGATGGTCTCACACCTCAAAACAGGTGCCCAGACCCTGAAATTTCTAACTGCTGATGGTCTCACACCTCAAAACAGGTGCCCAGACCCTGAAATTTCTAACTGCTGATGGTCTCACACCTCAAAACAAGTGCCCAGACCCTGAAATTTCTAACTGCTGATGGTCTCACACGTCAAAACAGGTGCCCAGACCTTGAAGTTTTTAACTGCTGATGGTCTCACACCTCAAAACAGGTGCCCAGACCCTGAAATTTCTAACTGCGGATGGTCTCACACCTCAAAACAAGTGCCCAGACCCTGAAATTTCTAACTGCTGATGGTCTCACACGTCAAAACAGGTGCCCAGACCCTGAAATTTCTAACTGCTGATGGTCTCACACCTCAAAACGGGTGCCCAGACCCTGGAATTTCTAACTGCTGATGGTCTCACACCTCAAAACAAGTGCCCAGACCCTGAAATTTCTAACTGCTGATGGTCTCACACGTCAAAACAGGTGCCCAGACCCTGAAATTTCTAACTGCTGATGGTCTCACACATCAAAACAGGTGCCCAGACCCTGAAATTTCTAACTGCGGATGGTCTCACACCTCAAAACAAGTGCCCAGACCCTGAAATTTCTAACTGCTGATGGTCTCACACCTCAAAACAGGTGCCCAGACCCTGAAATTTCTAACTGCTGATGGTCTCACACCTCAAAACAGGTGCCCAGACCCTGAAATTTCTAACTGCTGATGGTCTCACACCTCAAAACAGGTGCCCAGACCCTGAAATTTCTAACTCCTAATGGTCTCACACCTCAAAACAGGTGCCCAGACCCTGAAATTTCTAACTGCTGATGGTCTCACACCTCAAAACAAGTGCCCAGACCCTGAAATTTCCAACTGCTGATGGTCTCACACGTCAAAACAGGTGCCCAGACCCTGAAATTTCTAACTGCTGATGGTCTCACACCTCAAAACAGGTGCCCAGACCCTTAAATTTCTAACTGCTGATGGTCTCACACCTCAAAACAGGTGCCCAGACCCTGAAATTTCTAACTCCTAATGGTCTCACACCTCAAAACAGGTGCCCAGACCCTGAAATTTCTAACTGCTGATGGTCTCACACCTGAAAACAGGTGCCCAGACCCTGAAATTTCTAACTGCTGATGGTCTCACACCTCAAAACAGGTGCCCAGACCCTGAAATTTCTAACTGCTGATGGTCTCACACCTCAAAACAGGTGCCCGGACCCTGAAATTTCTGAGTGCTGATGGTCTCACACCTCAAAACAGGTGCCCAGACCCTGAAATTTCTAACTGCTGATGGTCTCACACCTCAAATCAGGTGCCCAAACCCTGAAATTTCTAACTGCTGATGGTCTCACACCTTTAAACAGGTGCCCAGACCCTGAAATTTCTAACCGCTGATGGTCTCACACGTCAAAACAGGTGCCCAGACCCTGAAATTTCTAACTCCTAATGGTCTCACACCTCAAAACAGGTGCCCAGACCCTGAAATTTCTAACTGCTGATGGTCTCACACGTCAAAACAGGTGCCCAGACCCTGAAATTTCTAACTGCTGATGGTCTCACACCTCAAAACAGGTGCCCAGACCCTGAAATTTCTAACTGCTGATGGTCTCACACCTCAAAACAGGTGCCCAGACCCTGAAATTTCTAACTGCTGATGGTCTCACACCTCAAAACAAGTGCCCAGACCCTGAAATTTCTAACTGCTGATGGTCTCACACCTCAAAACAGGTGCCCAGACCCTGAAATTTCTAACTGCTGATGGTCTCACACCTCAAACCAGGTGCCCAGACCCTGAAATTTCTAACTGCGGATGGTCTCACACCTCAAAACAAGTGCCCAGACCCTGAAATTTCTAACTCCTAATGGTCTCACACGTCAAAACAGGTGCCCAGACCCTGAAATTTCTAACTGCTGATGGTCTCACACCTCAAAACAGGTGCCCAGACCCTGAAATTTCTAACTGCTGATGGTCTCACACCTCAAAACAGGTGCCCAGACCCTGAAATTTCTAACTCCTAATGGTCTCACACCTCAAAACAGGTGCCCAGACCCTGAAATTTCTAACTGCTGATGGTCTCACACCTCAAAACAGGTGCCCAGACCCTGAAATTTCTAACTGCTGATGGTCTCACACCTCAAAACATGTGCCCAGACCCTGAAATTTCTAACTGCTGATGGTCTCACACCTGCAAACAGGTGCCCAGACCCTGAAATTTCTAACTGCTGATGGTCTCACACCTCAAAACAGGTGCCCAGACCCTGAAATTTCTAACTGCTGATGGTCTCACACCTCAAAACAGGTGCCCAGACCCTGAAATTTCTGAGTGCTGATGGTCTCACACCTCAAAACAGGTGCCCAGACCCTGAAATTTCTAACTGCGGATGGTCTCACACATCAAAACAGGTGCCCACACCCTGAAATTTCTAACTGCTGATGGTCTCACACCTCAAAACAGGTGCCCAAACCCTGAAATTTCTAACTGCTGATGGTCTCACACCTTTAAACAGGTGCCCAGACCCTGAAATTTCTAACCGCTGATGGTCTCACACGTCAAAACAGGTGCCCAGACCCTGAAATTTCTAACTCCTAATGGTCTCACACCTCAAAACAGGTGCCCAGACCCTGAAATTTCTAACTGCTGATGGTCTCACACCTCAAAACAAGTGCCCAGACCCTGAAATTTCTAACTGCTGATGGTCTCACACGTCAAAACAGGTGCCCAGACCCTGAAATTTCTAACTGCTGATGGTCTCACACCTCAAAACAGGTGCCCAGACCCTGAAATTTCTAACTGCTGATGGTCTCACACCTCAAAACAGGTGCCCAGACCCTGAAATTTCTAACTCCTAATGGTCTCACACCTCAAAACAGGTGCCCAGACCCTGAAATTTCTAACTGCTGATGGTCTGACACCTGAAAACAGGTGCCCAGACCCTGAAATTTCTAACTGCTGATGGTCTCACACCTGAAAACAGGTGCCCAGACCCTGAAATTTCTGAGTGCTGATGGTCTCACACCTCAAAACGGGTGCCCAGACCCTGAAATTTCTAACTGCTGATGGTCTCACACGTCAAAACAGGTGCCCAAACCCTGAAATTTCTAACTCCTGATGGTCTCACACGTCAAAACAGGTGCCCAGACCCTAAAATTTCTAACTGCTGATGCTCTCACACCTCAAAACAGGTGCCCAGACCCTGAAATTTCTAACTCCTAATGGTCTCACACCTCAAAACAGGTGCCCAGACCCTGAAATTTCTAACTGCTGATGGTCTCACACCTGAAAACAAGTGCCCAGACCCTGAAATTTCTAACTGCTGATGGTCTCACACCACAAAACAGGTGCCCAGACCCTGAAATTTCTAACTGCTGATGGTCTCACACCTCAAAACAGGTGCCCAGACCCTGAAATTTCTAACTCCTAATGGTCTCACACCTCAAAACAGGTGCCCAGACCATGAAATTTCTAACTGCTGATCGTCTCACACCTCAAAACAGGTGCCCAGACCCTGAAATTTCTAACTGCTGATGGTCTCACACCTGAAAACAGGTGCCCAGACCCTGAAATTTCTAACTGCTGATGGTCTCACACCTCAAAACAGGTGCCCAGACCCTGAAATTTCTAACTGCTGATGGTCTCACACCTCAAAACAGGTGCCCAGACCCTGAAATTTCTGAGTGCTGATGGTCTCACACCTCAAAACAGGTGCCCAGACCCTGAAATTTCTAACTGCGGATGGTCTCACACATCAAAATAGGTGCCCACACCCTGAAATTTCTAACTGATGATGGTCTCACACCTCAAAACAGGTGCCCAAACCCTGAAATTTCTAACTGCTGATGGTCTCACACCTTTAAACAGGTGCCCAGACCCTGAAATTTCTAACCGCTGATGGTCTCACACGTCAAAACAGGTGCCCAGACTCTGAAATTTCTAACTCCTAATGGTCTCACACCTCAAAACAAGTGCCCAGACCCTGAAATTTCTAACTGCTGATGGTCTCACACCTCAAAACAAGTGCCCAGACCCTGAAATTTCTAACTGCTGATGGTCTCACACGTCAAAACAGGTGCCCAGACCCTGAAATTTCTAACTGCTGATGGTCTCACACCTCAAAACAGGTGCCCAGACCCTGAAATTTCTAACTGCTGATGGTCTCACACCTCAAAACAGGTACCCAGACCCTGAAATTTCTAACTCCTAATGGTCTCACACCTCAAAACAGGTGCCCAGACCCTGAAATTTCTAACTCCTAATGGTCTCACACCTCAAAACGGGTGCCCAGACCCTGAAATTTCTAACTGCTGATGGTCTCACACGTCAAAACAGGTGCCCAAACCCTGAAATTTCTAACTCCTGATGGTCTCACACGTCAAAACAGGTGCCCAGACCCTAAAATTTCTAACTGCTGATGGTCTCACACGTCAAAACAGGTGCCCAGACCCTGAAATTTCTAACTGCTGATGGTCTCACACCTCAAAACAGGTGCCCAGACCCTGAAATTTCTAACTGCTGATGGTCTCACACCTCAAAACAGGTGCCCAGACCCTGAAATTTCTAACTCCTGATGGTCTCACACCTCAAAACAGGTGCCCAGACCCTGAAATTTCTAACTGCTGATGGTCTCACACGTCAAAACAAGTGCCCAAACCCTGAAATTTCTAACTGCTGATGGTCTCACACCTCAAAACAGGTGCCCAGACCCTGAAATTTCTAACTGCTGATGGTCTCACACCTCAAAACAGGTGCCCGGACCCTGAAATTTCTGAGTGCTGATGGTCTCACACCTCAAAACGGGTGCCCAGACCCTGAAATTTCTAACTGCTGATGGTCTCACACCTGAAAACAGGTGCCCAGACCCTGAAATTTCCAACTGCTGATGGTCTCACACCTCAAAACAGGTGCCCAGACCCTGAAATTTCTAACTGCTGATGGTCTCACACCTCAAAACAGGTGCCCAAACCCTGAAATTTCTAACTGCTGATGGTCTCACACGTCAAAACAGGTGCCCAAACCCTGAAATTTCTAACTCCTGATGGTGTCACACCTCAAAATAGGTGCCCAGACCCTGAAATTTCTAACTGCTGATGGTTTCACACCTCAAAACAGGTGCCCAGACCCTGAAATTTCTAACTCCTGATGGTCTCACACCTGAAAACAGGTGCCCAGACCCTGAAATTTCTAACTGCTGATGGTCTCACACCTCAAAACATGTGCCCAGACCCTGAAATTTCTAACTGCTGATGGTCTCACACCTCAAAACAGGTGCCCAAACCCTGAAATTTCTAACTGCTAATGGTCTCACACGTCAAAACAGGTGCCCAAACCCTGGAATTTCTAACTCCTGATGGTCTCACACCTCAAAACAGGTGCCCAGACCCTAAAATTTCTAACTGCTGATGGTCTCACACCTCAAAACAGGTGCCCAGACCCTGAAATTTCTAACTGCTGATGGTCTCACACCTTTAAACAGGTGCCCAGACCCTGAAATTGCTAACCGCTGATGGTCTCACACGTCAAAACAGGTGCCCAAACCCTGAAATTTCTAACTCCTGATGGTCTCACACCTCAAAACAGGTGCCCAGACCCTGAAATTTCTAACTGCTGATGCTCTCACACCTCAAAACAAGTGCCCAGACCCTGGAATTTCTAACTGCTGATGGTCTCACACCTCAAAACAGGTGCCCAAACCCTGAAATTTCTAACTGCTAATGGTCTCACACGTCAAAACAGGTGCCCAAACCCTGGAATTTCTAACTCCTGATGGTCTCACACGTCAAAACAGGTGCCCAGACCCTGAAATTTCTAACTGCTGATGGTCTCACACCTCAAAACAGGTGCCCAGACCCTGAAATTTCTGAGTGCTGATGGTCTCACACCTCAAAACAGGTGCCCAGACCCTGAAATTTCTAACTGCGGATGGTCTCACACATCAAAATAGGTGCCCACACCCTGAAATTTCTAACTGATGATGGTCTCACACCTCAAAACAGGTGCCCAAACCCTGAAATTTCTAACTGCTGATGGTCTCACACCTTTAAACAGGTGCCCAGACCCTGAAATTTCTAACCGCTGATGGTCTCACACGTCAAAACAGGTGCCCAGACTCTGAAATTTCTAACTCCTAATGGTCTCACACCTCAAAACAAGTGCCCAGACCCTGAAATTTCTAACTGCTGATGGTCTCACACCTCAAAACAAGTGCCCAGACCCTGAAATTTCTAACTGCTGATGGTCTCACACGTCAAAACAGGTGCCCAGACCCTGAAATTTCTAACTGCTGATGGTCTCACACCTCAAAACAGGTGCCCAGACCCTGAAATTTCTAACTGCTGATGGTCTCACACCTCAAAACAGGTACCCAGACCCTGAAATTTCTAACTCCTAATGGTCTCACACCTCAAAACAGGTGCCCAGACCCTGAAATTTCTAACTCCTAATGGTCTCACACCTCAAAACGGGTGCCCAGACCCTGAAATTTCTAACTGCTGATGGTCTCACACGTCAAAACAGGTGCCCAAACCCTGAAATTTCTAACTCCTGATGGTCTCACACGTCAAAACAGGTGCCCAGACCCTAAAATTTCTAACTGCTGATGGTCTCACACGTCAAAACAGGTGCCCAGACCCTGAAATTTCTAACTGCTGATGGTCTCACACCTCAAAACAGGTGCCCAGACCCTGAAATTTCTAACTGCTGATGGTCTCACACCTCAAAACAGGTGCCCAGACCCTGAAATTTCTAACTCCTGATGGTCTCACACCTCAAAACAGGTGCCCAGACCCTGAAATTTCTAACTGCTGATGGTCTCACACGTCAAAACAAGTGCCCAAACCCTGAAATTTCTAACTGCTGATGGTCTCACACCTCAAAACAGGTGCCCAGACCCTGAAATTTCTAACTGCTGATGGTCTCACACCTCAAAACAGGTGCCCGGACCCTGAAATTTCTGAGTGCTGATGGTCTCACACCTCAAAACGGGTGCCCAGACCCTGAAATTTCTAACTGCTGATGGTCTCACACCTGAAAACAGGTGCCCAGACCCTGAAATTTCCAACTGCTGATGGTCTCACACCTCAAAACAGGTGCCCAGACCCTGAAATTTCTAACTGCTGATGGTCTCACACCTCAAAACAGGTGCCCAAACCCTGAAATTTCTAACTGCTGATGGTCTCACACGTCAAAACAGGTGCCCAAACCCTGAAATTTCTAACTCCTGATGGTGTCACACCTCAAAATAGGTGCCCAGACCCTGAGATTTCTAACTGCTGATGGTTTCACACCTCAAAACAGGTGCCCAGACCCTGAAATTTCTAACTCCTGATGGTCTCACACCTGAAAACAGGTGCCCAGACCCTGAAATTTCTAACTGCTGATGGTCTCACACCTCAAAACATGTGCCCAGACCCTGAAGTTTCTAACTGCTGATGGTCTCACACCTCAAAACAGGTGCCCAAACCCTGAAATTTCTAACTGCTAATGGTCTCACACGTCAAAACAGGTGCCCAAACCCTGGAATTTCTAACTCCTGATGGTCTCACACCTCAAAACAGGTGCCCAGACCCTAAAATTTCTAACTGCTGATGGTCTCACACCTCAAAACAGGTGCCCAGACCCTGAAATTTCTAACTGCTGATGGTCTCACACCTTTAAACAGGTGCCCAGACCCTGAAATTGCTAACCGCTGATGGTCTCACACGTCAAAACAGGTGCCCAGACCCTGAAATTTCTAACTCCTAATGGTCTCACACCTCAAAACAGGTGCCCAGACCCTGAAATTTCTAACTGCTGATGCTCTCACACCTCAAAACAAGTGCCCAGACCCTGAAATTTCTAACTGCTGATGGTCTCACACCTCAAAACAGGTGCCCAAACCCTGAAATTTCTAACTGCTAATGGTCTCACACGTCAAAACAGGTGCCCAAACCCTGGAATTTCTAACTCCTGATGGTCTCACACCTCAAAACAGGTGCCCAGACCCTAAAATTTCTAACTGCTGATGGTCTCACACCTCAAAACAGGTGCCCAGACCCTGAAATTTCTAACTGCTGATGGTCTCACACCTTTAAACAGGTGCCCAGACCCTGAAATTGCTAACCGCTGATGGTCTCACACGTCAAAACAGGTGCCCAGACCCTGAAATTTCTAACTCCTAATGGTCTCACACCTCAAAACAGGTGCCCAGACCCTGAAATTTCTAACTGCTGATGGTCTCACACCTCAAAACAGGTGCTCAGACCCTGAAATTTCTAACTGCTGATGGTCTCACACGTCAAAACAGGTGCCCAGACCCTGAAATTTCTAACTGCTGATGGTCTCACACCTCAAAATAGGTGCCCAGACCCTGAAATTTCTAACTGCTGATGGTCTCACACCTCAAAACAGGTGCCCAGACCCTGAAATTTCTAACTCCTAATGGTCTCACACCTCAAAACAGGTGCCCAGACCCTGAAATTTGTAACTGCTGATGGTCTCACACCTGAAAACAGGTGCCCAGACCCTGAAATTTCTAACTGCTGATGGTCTCACAGCTTTAAACAGGTGCCCAGACCCTGAAATTTCTAACTGCTGATGGTCTCACACCTGAAAACAGGTGCCCAGACCCTGAAATTTCTAACTGCTGATGGTCTCACACCTCAAAACAGGTGCCCAGACCCTGAGATTTCTAACTGCGGATGGTCTCACACGTCAAAACAGGTGCCCACACCCTGAAATTTCTAACTGATGATGGTCTCACACCTCAAAACAGGTACCCAGACCCTGAAATTTCTAACTCCTAATGGTCTCACACCTCAAAACGGGTGCCCAGACCCTGAAATTTCTAACTGCTGATGGTCTCACACGTCAAAACAGGTGCCCAAACCCTGAAATTTCTAACTCCTAATGGTCTCACACCTCAAAACAGGTGCCCAGACCATGAAATTTCTAACTGCTGATGGTCTCACACCTCAAAACAGGTGCCCAGACCCTGAAATTTCTAACTGCTGATCGTCTCACACCTCAAAACAGGTGCCCAGACCCTGAAATTTCTAACTGCTGATGGTCTCACACCTGAAAACAGGTGCCCAGACCCTGAAATTTCTAACTGCTGATGGTCTCACACCTCAAAACAGGTGCCCAGACCCTGAAATTTCTAACTGCTGATGGTCTCACACCTCAAAACAGGTGCCCAGACCCTGAAATTTCTGAGTGCTGATGGTCTCACACCTCAAAACAGGTGCCCAGACCCTGAAATTTCTAACTGCGGATGGTCTCACACATCAAAATAGGTGCCCACACCCTGAAATTTCTAACTGATGATGGTCTCACACCTCAAAACAGGTGCCCAAACCCTGAAATTTCTAACTGCTGATGGTCTCACACCTTTAAACAGGTGCCCAGACCCTGAAATTTCTAACCGCTGATGGTCTCACACGTCAAAACAGGTGCCCAGACTCTGAAATTTCTAACTCCTAATGGTCTCACACCTCAAAACAGGTGCCCAGACCCTGAAATTTCTAACTGCTGATGGTCTCACACCTCAAAACAAGTGCCCAGACCCTGAAATTTCTAACTGCTGATGGTCTCACACATCAAAACAGGTGCCCAGACCCTGAAATTTCTAACTGCTGATGGTCTCACACCTCAAAACAGGTGCCCAGACCCTGAAATTTCTAACTGCTGATGGTCTCACACCTCAAAACAGGTACCCAGACCCTGAAATTTCTAACTCCTAATGGTCTCACACCTCAAAACAGGTGCCCAGACCCTGAAATTTCTAACTCCTAATGGTCTCACACCTCAAAACGGGTGCCCAGACCCTGAAATTTCTAACTGCTGATGGTCTCACACGTCAAAACAGGTGCCCAAACCCTGAAATTTCTAACTCCTGATGGTCTCACACGTCAAAACAGGTGCCCAGACCCTAAAATTTCTAACTGCTGATGGTCTCACACGTCAAAACAGGTGCCCAGACCCTGAAATTTCTAACTGCTGATGGTCTCACACCTCAAAACAGGTGCCCAGACCCTGAAATTTCTAACTGCTGATGGTCTCACACCTCAAAACAGGTGCCCAGACCCTGAAATTTCTAACTCCTGATGGTCTCACACCTCAAAACAGGTGCCCAGACCCTGAAATTTCTAACTGCGGATGGTCTCACACGTCAAAACAGGTGCCCAGACCCTGAAATTTCTAACTGCTGATGGTCTCACACCTCAAAACAGGTGCCCAAACCCTGAAATTTCTAACTGCTGATGGTCTCACACGTCAAAACAGGTGCCCAAACCCTGAAATTTCTAACTGTTGATGGTGTCACACCTCAAAATAGGTGCCGAGACCCTGAAATTTCTAACTGCTGATGGTTTCACACCTCAAAACAGGTGCCCAGACCCTGAAATTTCTAACTCCTGATGGTCTCACACCTGAAAGCAGGTGCCCAGACCCTGAAATTTCTAACTGCTGATGGTCTCACACCTCAAAACATGTGCCCAGACCCTGAAATTTCTAACTGCTGATGGTCTCACACCTCAAAACAGGTGCCCAAACCCTGAAATTTCTAACTGCTAATGGTCTCACACGTCAAAACAGGTGCCCAAACCCTGGAATTGCTAACCGCTGATGGTCTCACACGTCAAAACAGGTGCCCAGACCCTGAAATTTCTAACTCCTAATGGTCTCACACCTCAAAACAGGTGCCCAGACCCTGAAATTTCTAAATGCTGATGGTCTCACACGTCAAAACAGGTGCCCAAACCCTGAAATTTCTAACTCCTGATGGTGTCACACCTCAAAATAGGTGCCCAGACCCTGAAATTTCTAACTCCTGATGGTCTCACACCTCAAAACAGGTGCCCAGACCCTGAAATTTCTAACTGCTGATGGTCTCACACCTCAAAACAGGTGCCCAGACCCTGAAATTTCTAACTGCTGATGGTCTCACACCTTTAAACAGGTGCCCAGACCCTGAAATTGCTAACCGCTGATGGTCTCACACGTCAAAACAGGTGCCCAGACCCTGAAATTTCTAACTCCTAATGGTCTCACACCTCAAAACAGGTGCCCAGACCCTGAAATTTCTAACTGCTGATGCTCTCACACCTCAAAACAAGTGCCCAGACCCTGAAATTTCTAACTGCTGATGGTCTCACACGTCAAAACAGGTGCCCAGACCCTGAAATTTCTAACTGCTGATGGTCTCACACCTCAAAACAGGTGCCGAGACCCTGAAATTTCTAACTGCTGATGGTCTCACACCTCAAAACAGGTGCCCAGACCCTGAAATTTCTAACTCCTAATGGTCTCACACCTCAAAACAGGTGCCCAGACCCTGAAATTTGTAACTGCTGATGGTCTCACACCTGAAAACAGGTGCCCAGACCCTGAAATTTCTAACTGCTGATGGTCTCACAGCTTTAAACAGGTGCCCAGACCCTGAAATTTCTAACTGCTGATGGTCTCACACCTGAAAACAGGTGCCCAGACCCTGAAATTTCTAACTGCGGATGGTCTCACACCTCAAAACAGGTGCCCAGACCCTGAGATTTCTAACTGCTAATGGTCTCACACGTCAAAACAGGTGCCCACACCCTGAAATTTCTAACTGATGATGGTCTCACACCTCAAAACAGGTACCCAGACCCTGAAATTTCTAACTCCTAATGGTCTCACACCTCAAAACGGGTGCCCAGACCCTGAAATTTCTAACTGCTGATGGTCTCACACCTCAAAACAGGTGCCCAAACCCTGAAATTTCGAACTCCCGATGGTCTCACACGTCAAAACAGGTGCCCAGACCCTGAAATTTCTAACTGCTGATGGTCTCACACCTCAAATCAGGTGCCCAGACCCTGAAATTTCTAACTGCTGATGGTCTCACACCTCAAAACAGGTGCCCAGACCCTGAAATTTCTAACTCCTGATGGTCTCACACCTCAAAACAGGTGCCCAGACCCTGAAATTTCTAACTGCTGATGGTCTCACACCTCAAAACAGGTGCCCAAACCCTGAAATTTCTAACTGCTGATGGTCTCACACCTCAAAACAGGTGCCCAGACCCTGAAATTTCTAACTGCTAATGGTCTCACACGTCAAAACAGGTGCCCAAACCCTGAAATTTCTAACTGCTGATGGTCTCACACGTCAAAACAGGTGCCCAAACCCTGAAATTTCTAACTCCTGATGGTGTCACACCTCAAAATAGGTGCCCAGGCCCTGAAATTTCTAACTGCTGATGGTCTCACACCTCAAAACAGGTGCCCAGACCCTGAAATTTCTAACTGCTGATGGTCTCACACCTCAAAACAGGTGCCCAGACCCTGAAATTTCTAACTCCTAATGGTCTCACACCTCAAAACAGGTGCCCAGACCCTGAAATTTCTAACTGCTGATGGTCTCACACCTGAAAACAGGTGCCCAGACCCTGAAATTTCTAACTGCTGATGGTCTCACAGCTTTAAACAGGTGCCCACACCCTGAAATTTCTAACTGCTGATGGTCTCACACCTGAAAACAGGTGCCCAGACCCTGAAATTTCTAACTGCTGATGGTCTCACACCTCAAAACAGGTGCCCAGACCCTGAAATTTCTAACTGCGGATGGTCTCACACGTCAAAACAGGTGCCCACACCCTGAAATTTCTAACTGATGATGGTCTCACACCTCAAAACAGGTGCCCAGACCCTGAAATTTCTAACTCCTAATGGTCTCACACCTCAAAACGGGTGCCCAGACCCTGAAATTTCTAACTGCTGATGGTCTCACACGTCAAAACAGGTGCCCAAACCCTGAAATTTCGAACTCCTGATGGTCTCACACGTCAAAACAGGTGCCCAGACCCTGAAATTTCTAACTGCTGATGGTCTCACACCTCAAATCAGGTGCCCAGACCCTGAAATTTCTAACTGCTGATGGTCTCACACCTCAAAACAGGTGCCCAGACCCTGAAATTTCTAACTCCTGATGGTCTCACACCTCAAAACAGGTGCCCAGACCCTGAAATTTCTAACTGCTGATGGTCTCACACCTCAAAACAGGTGCCCAAACCCTGAAATTTCTAACTGCTGATGGTCTCACACCTCAAAACAGGTGCCCAGACCCTGAAATTTCTAACTGCTAATGGTCTCACACGTCAAAACAGGTGCCCAAACCCTGAAATTTCTAACTGCTGATGGTCTCACACGTCAAAACAGGTGCCCAGACCCTGAAATTTCTAACTCCTGATGGTGTCACACCTCAAAATAGGTGCCCAGGCCCTGAAATTTCTAACTGCTGATGGTTTCACACCTCAAAACAGGTGCCCAGACCCTGAAATTTCTAACTCCTGATGGTCTCACACCTGAAAACAGGTGCCCAGACCCTGAAATTTCTAACTGCTGATGGTCTCACACCTCAAAACATGTGCCCAGACCCTGAAATTTCTAACTCCTGATGGTCTCACACGTCAAAACAGGTGCCCAAACCCTGAAATTTCTAACTCCTGATGGTCTCACACGTCAAAACAAGTGCCCAAACCCTGAAATTTCTAACTGCTGATGGTGTCACACCTCAAAACAGGTGCCCAGACCCTGAAATTTCTAATTGCTGATGGTCTCACACCTCAAAACAGGTGCCCAGACCCTGAAATTTCTAACTCCTGATGGTCTCACACCTCAAATCAGGTGCCCAGACCCTAAAATTTCTAACTGCTGATGGTCTCACACCTCAAAACAGGTGCCCAGACCCTGAAATTTCTAACTCCTGATGGTCTCACACCTCAAATCAGGTGCCCAGACCCTGAAATTTCTAACTGCTGATGGTCTCACACCTCAAAACAGGTGCCCAAACCGTGAAATTTCTAACTGCTGATGGTCTCACACCTCAAAACAGGTGCCCACACCCTGAAATTTCTAACTCCTGATGGTCTCACACGTCAAAACAGGTGCCCAGACCCTAAAATTTCGAACTCCTGATGGTCTCACACCTCAAAACAGGTGCCCGGACCCTAAAATTTCTAACTGCTGATGGTCTCACACCTCAAAACAGGTGCCCAGACCCTGAAATTTCTAACTGCTGATGGTCTCACACCTCAAAACAGGTGCCCAGACCCTGAAATTTCTAACTCTTGATGGTCTCACACCTCAAAACAGGTGCCCAGACCCTGAAATTTCTAACTGCTGATCGTCTGACACCTCAAAACAGGTGCCCAGACCCTGAAATTTCTAACTGCTGATGGTCTCACACCTCAAAACAGGTGCCCAGACCCTAAAATTTCTAACTGCTCATGGTCTCACACCTCAAAACCGGTGCCCAGATCCTGAAATTTCTAACTGCTGATGGTCTCACACCTCAAAACAGGTGCCCAGACCCTGAAATTTCTAACTCCTGATGGTCTCACACCTGAAAACAGGTGCCCAGACCCTGAAATTTCTAACTGCTGATCGTCTGACACCTCAAAACAGGTGCCCAGACCCTGAAATTTCTAATTGCTGATGGTCTCACACGTCAAAACAGGTGCCCAGACCCTGAAATTTCTGAGTGATGATGGTCTCACACGTTAAAACGGCACCAACACTAGGAATATTGAGTAGCGCGGAAGTTGTGTCGTAATAGGTGGTTGCCCGGAAAGTTGTACGGCTGGGGCCGGCGGGAGTCCGGAAATTTTTGCCTGCATTTCGCCCTCCAAAGGAGCCCCCGATATCGGGTCCGATGCCGAGGCCGACCTCGGTCCCCGGATTGAAAAACCGGGTGGCCGTCTTGGGGCCGCAAAGCGTGGAAGAAACGCCACCCCTGGAAAATTTTCGGGAGTGGGGAGCGTAGCACTTATGCTGAGGATAACACCATTCTATGCTAGGCGTCCAGGCTACATGTGATGACACAAAAGAGTGGAGTCCTGCCGGGATGGAGGACCATTAGATGGAGGCTGAATTCGGAGGTGCAAGCACCGGGCATGCCAAGCAATCCAATGCCGCTATTGGTGAATTGGGATGCTTTCCAATGGCTATTGGCGACAATGTGCGTTCCCAAGGACCCGGTGGACCAAGAATGGCATTGGCAAGCCTTCACTAGAGACCCATGTCAAAGACCATGTTTTCAATATTTGGCCAAGACTACTTTCATGAAACCAAAGTTGCGCCTTCTTGCGGGGTTTAGGGTGGCCGAATGGGAAATGCTGGAACCCTATGGAGTCCGTTGTGAGTTTGGCGGCTATTTTACCCGATGGCTGTGAGGGGGGGGGCGTCCGCCGGCGTTGATGTGTAAAAAGATTCAAATTGCTCCGTGTTGTAAATTTGAGATTGACCTCCCAGTTCGGTTCACACATGAAGGCGTCGCAAGAGTGAAATTAAAGGAAGAAAATCTAAACCTTCATGGCAACAATTAAACCTTTCTACACAAGGAAAAAATCAAATAGCACATACCCATTACCCTTCACGACTCAACTCCTCGACAATCCGGGCCAAGCCCCCCCCCCCCCCCCGCCCCCAAGAAACCCCAGCGTGGCCAAGCAGCGGGGAAGAGGAAGATGCAAGAGTCGAAATCGGACAACGACCCAGACCACCCCGCTTACTCGTGCTTGTCCTACTTCAACGAGCCCCGCCCCCCCCCCACTGCCAAGAAGAAAGCTCCACCCCGTGAAGAGGAAGGCCATCCCCGCCCTGAAAGAGAATGGGGGGAGAAGCAGGAGGACGGCGGGGGCATGAACGGGGGGGGTGGAGAAGAAGCGCGAGGGAAGGGGGGAACCCGTCCATCTCCTCGTTGGGGCCACCACCGACGCCTGATACGGGCGGGGGGAATAGTAATGGCCACTGTCACCACACCCAAAAGAGGGAGCTTGTGTGGGCGAAGTACCTCAAAAACCCCAACTTCTATGAGGTTGGGCACCACATCATCTTGGGCACGGCCGAATTTCTTGAAGCGCACCTTCAAAAGGAGTGCAAGGGCAAGACCCAGACCCCCCCCCCCTCTCCCAACGAAGCCCGCTAACCCCTCTACTAAACCCCAAGAAAACCCTCAACCCAACGACACCGCCCCTTGCAACCCACGTAACGGGCCCACGTCAAATCAAGGCACCGCGGAACTATGGGGCCCAAAGACGGGCTCCAAAAACGTGTAAACCATGAAGACGGGGGGTTTGTGCCCGCGCCCGGCCCCGCTCTCTTTCCTCCTTAACACCCCTTGCCTCCTCAACCCCCACTATCATCTGCCGCCAAATCCTCCCATCCTCCAACTGCTCCCACCCCACCTCTGCCATGTCTGCCCATGGGTAGGCTTGTAGGGCCTTCATAGCCCCCATAACGTGGAGCACATGTGGCCTTGCTCCCAATGCTTGAGGCCACAGAGGGGGGCCAATGTAAGCATGGGGTCTTGGGCGAGGAAGTTATGCAAGACCCAAAACCACTCTCTTTTTCGCATCCTTGTCCTTCCACACGACTCAGATGGGGCGAACATTCTCCGCGGACAGTACCATGTCCTTCACCTTCAAATTAACAAGTGGTGCCACTCGCTTGGCGGAAAAAAGAAAAATTTTGGACAATTTTTTAGATATTTTCTTCTTCAAATTTAAACGTTAATTTTTGTGTTGCCCGTCAAAATATCAGAGCGTAAATCAATAAATTTAAACCAAGCGTCGGAAAAATGGAAGACATGCAAGCAAAGAGGCATAGACAACTACCCTTTGAAGTTCGTGACAGCGCTCGGCGTGCAGCACCCCCATGGCCAAGTGCAAGTTGGAGGGCGCGGTGGGGGCCCCCATAGGGTTGGCGGCGACTGCGGGAGGCTTCACAACGGCCGCGGGCGTCTCCATCCCAGTGACGGCAACCCAATCCCTTGTAGTCCGCAACCCACCCGTGGTGGTATGAAGGGGTAGGCAGGGCAAATAGCACATACAAGACCGCTTGAAACAGCACCGGTTTGACCCGCTGCCAATGCTGGCACTAGCGAAGCGCTAGCCACTGCTTGAAGGAGAGCACGTAGTGGCTGGTGCCAAACCTCACCCCCCTGGAGTGAGACACGAGGTTGAGGTCCCGCAGCACCCCCGAACTAAACCGCGCCCGAAGCACACACATGGGACCGCAAGGCACTGGCTGCCGGTGCTCCCCCCCCCCCCCCCTTAATTGGATGTTTCCGCCATTCCCCCGTACCCTCCGCGTGTTTCGGAATGGGGCACCGAACAAGATGGCGCATGCAACACCGCAAGGGGTAGGGCGCCTTGCGGTGGTAGAAAAAATGGGGTGGTCTAGCCCAGAGCCCTCTTGTGGGACTTGGGTAGACCATGGGACCTCGGGTATTTTCCCGCGGACTGCTTTATCCTTCCCGAGGGCCTTCTACAACCACTCGTGACAGGGCAAAACAAGGGTTTGGGGGTGCGGGAGCTAGCTGCACCTCTATCTTCATCGCCATCTCCATCCCTACCCCCCCCTATCCTCGTTCTCTGGCGCCTCCCTCGGCCCCAAATATAAGGCACCACCCAGTTGGGGTTGGAAAACACAGGGCACGCGTTTGCCCCCCCCCCCCCCGTGGCGCAGCCACAGAGCCCAGCCCCCCCATAACCCCGCCTAGCAGCCACCTCCCTCTGCCCTCCCGCTTTGCAGGCCTTAGGAAAGTTAAGTTGGCCCACCTCCGGTGGCGGCTTTGTATACCGAGGGCCCACACTGCCCCCCCCCCCCCCCCTCGTCCGTGCGCTCCCTTCTCAGGCCGCTAGCGGAGAAACAGCAGTCGACGTGGGAGGAGGCCTGCCGCCTGTTCCGATGGGCGCACCACCAGCCCGGCGGCGGCGTGGCCGACGAGCCACCAAGGCGGCGTGAAGCGCCAGCGCTCCACCGCACAGGCGGCCTCGGCATGGACTACCGCCAGTGGACGGATCCGGGATGGCGAGGATACGGAAGCCCGACCCTCTCGCCTCCCCCCGCCCCCCCCCCCCCCCCACCGAACACCCTAGACACTGCGGTCGGGGATGGGACCGGGGCCCGCTGCCACGACGCCACTAAGCCGGGACGATGGCGCCAACCTCGTGCTGCCCAGCACCCCCTCCCCCCCCAACACCTCAGGGGGCGAGCGGGTCGGCACCCCTGGCGGCAGGGCGGTTCGGCGTATCGCGAGGAAAGAGGGGGCAGCATCGGACCGCCTACCCGGGCCACTCGCACCCTGACACCCGCGTGGGACCCGACAATGGCCACCCTGTGCAGCCTAGGCAGCAAACCTTGTGGGTGGTGCCCTATGCCTCACGAAACCCTCCAATTATTGTGGGTCATGCCCTATGCCGGTATCCGTTGGTTTTCTTCCAATCAGGTACCACACCCACCAATGTGGTCCTCCTTTTCAAATTAGTTCACTGATGCAAAGTGTTTCCGTATCCAATATATACAATGCGCCTCAATGCCTTCTGGTCATTTATTGGCTTCATGGCTGGGCTCTGGCCTCGTGGGCTGAAGTACCCCACTGTACAACATTCAAACATCCAAGTACGCTGCAAAATATACCTTACTGAAAGATACCCAGGTAATTAACGATCACAACACCTATACAACCCATGTCGAGCCGCCTCAGGTGAAGCCGCCCCGGGTCTCGAACCAGCGCCCCCCAGCCCATGGGTGCAGCGCGCCATGGTTGAGATATGACGACGTTTTCCTACACCCCCCCCCCCCGTAATGTACAAATTCAACGTCAAAATCCGTAAAATCCAGCGACACTCGTGGGGACGGTGTGTCCACTTGGTACAGTGGTGGAATGATTTAGCTCACTGGTGTCGTGGTGGCTGATTCTGGTGTGCCCTGTGGTGACCCCCCTTCTGACATAAATATAACGGACTCCGGGCTCCATGGCAGAAATTCATTGCGCTCATGCGAACGTGGTGGTGGTTTGAGTGCCCGTGTACTCAATAATCGCACCTCCGACTCTCCCTCTGGTGTTGCTGAAGTTAAATTCAAGGAAATTGTATTCATTGTCCATGGTGGACTCCTCATGTGGCCCTCCCGTGCTAATGCACCCACTACATCGTTTTCTGCCAGCCCTGAACGTGAGGGAACATGATGCAATGTGACATGTGTGGCATAAAACTCCAAGAGTATCAACATTTGTTTCCATAAATCTCTATTTTTGACTGAGCCCGAGGCCGTTAGCCACTCATTACGCTTCCATTTCATGGCCTGCCCATTGCAGCCATCCACGATATCTTTAGAGTCGCACATGATGGACGCGGGTCGCAACGTCGTCACTTCATTGAGTGCCCGGTACTCGCGCTGACTTTTGCTCGCCCCATTGTTTGCATTTCCCCTACTGGTAGAAATTCACTCACATTCATTTGCCGTGGCGAGGGAAAATACATCCCGAACTCCCCCACCCATGGTCCATCCACCTGTGGTCCGTCAGACGACCCATATGTCCATATCATTTCCCTACCCTCCTGCTGTAATGACTCCAACAAGGAACGCACTTGTTCCGCCTTTTCGAGTTTTCGCAGTGTTCTGCGGTGAGATTTCTCTTGCTGTGGTGTGAAGGGGGAGGGCCGTGTCCGGGACACTGCAGTGTAAAGCCACTGCCTTGTGTGCAAGAAACCTTGCAATACTGTGAGAAATTTTCGCACTTCACTCCTGTTCACACTCCGACCAGGTTTGCAATATATGGGACCGGCCTTTGACAAAGTGGGAAGTATTGATTGACCGGTTGGATAAACGCACAGAACTCGGTACGCTCCAGTTGGCCTGTCTGGCTGCCCATAAAAGCAATCCTTGTGGAGTGGACAATGTCTGTAGATGGTCGTGCGAAATCTGATGCACAGGTGCATTCAAGCACTTAGAAATAGTGTCACCAGCTAGTAGAAGAAATTTGCAATTAAAAAGTGCATGTGATACCGTCTCAACTTCGCCACACAAACAACAATGGCGTTGCCTTGGGAGCCAAGAGTTCAGTCTGTCCCCCACCTTCAGCTTGGCCCACAAACTCTCTCTGGTGAATTCTTTACTGGAGTGTGGTAAAATCAGATTATTAAAGGCACACCATACCTCCACTGGTTGTCGTCCCTCAGTCTCCTGAGACGCCGCGATGATGGGAAAAAACGTTTTTGGGGAGCCTTGTAGAATAATGGAAGCCCACTGCATAGGCGTGTCATTCGATTGTGTTCTGGAAAGCGTCTGTGCATGTGGCGAATTGCTAGAGTGAAACAAACGAGGTACCAAACCCAATTTCCATGGACTGTGCAAAAGATCGGAGACAGTGACCATTCCCTCCTTGACCAAACGGTTGGAGTAATACGAGTACCCGTGTTCATCGCGGAACAAGGCCCTATGATGTAGCGGGATGTCTCCCACTGTGACGTGTTCATTCAAAGACAAGGGTAGGTGGCGTCTGAGCTGTGAATATGCCTTATAGGACAACCCAATCATGTTAAGGGAGTCCCAGGGTACCAAGCCTAATTGCAAGGTAGGTAAGTGTTGTAGGTCTAGACACAACCCCACCGAGTCCGCCCATCGCTCAAATGCCTCCACACATCGTGGGGCGAAGTGGTGTGGTTTCCCCAAGAAATGTCTAGACAAAGATGCAGGATGGAAGAGCAAAAATCTTTTGGCAGAATCAGATTGAAACCCCTTTTACCGCCAGAATGACCAAACTCCGACAGTGTCGAACCCCAAGAATCGAACCCCAGGGCCATCTGCACCATTGTGCACATCTGGCGTACAATCTGCTTGCTGGGATAACAAACCCGTGGTAGTATCCACAGCGGATACACCCAGGCCTTCAAAAGTTGCACCTTTTCTGTACGTGTCATATCCATGTCACGGATGGTTTGAGCACGCTGGAAGGAATTGGAAATGGCCTAAGCAAAAATGTCCTTCTGTGTCACACGTCCGATCATGACCCCCAAATATTTAATGTTGTCTACCACATTCAGCCCCAATGACAACACAAAAGACGGTATGTTCAGTCCCTTCAGCAGTACTTTAGACTTGGACACATTCATGCGCAACCCAGTATGGACCACAAAAGTGCGCAACGCATGGACAACATCCTCTCAAAAGGGTTCAGCCTCATCATCCGAACAAGCAATATATACAACGAGATCATCAGCATACTTTCGCACGTCGTTCTGTATTCAAGGCATTGTGATACCGGATGTCGTTTGGACCCCCCGAGCAGGAATCAGGCAGGGGGACCCACTTTCGCCGGCGCTCTTTGTACTCTTGGTGTCTGTGATTATTCCCATTTTATAGTCCATACACTCAGATCTATGCCCTATGCCAGGCGGAACCCTCCCACGAGCCCGAGCCCAGAGTTGATGAGCACAGGGGTGGGAACCTTTCCCTCCGCCCTGTGCTATGGTGCACAGGGGTTGGGAACCCAGTCCCTCCGCCCCCTGTTGTGGTGCACAGGGTGGGGAACGAGTCCCTCCGCCCTGTAGCAACGTACATAGGGGAGGGGGACCTGTCCCTCCACCTTGTGCTGACCTGCACATGGGAGGGGAACCTGCCCCTGCACCCTGTGCGGTGGTGCATAGGGGAGGGGAACCTGTCTCTCCGGACCACAGGGGAGGAGAACCTGTCCCTCCGTCCTGTGCTATGCTGCACACGGCACGAGAACCTTTCCCTCCGTGATGTCCTGTGGTGCACAGGGGGAAGGCACCAGTACCTCCGCCCTCCTGTGGTGCATAGGGGAGGAGAACCTGTCCCTCCGCCTTGTTCTGTGGTGCACAGGGGAGGAGAACCTGTCCCTTTGCCCTGTGCTATGGTGCATAGGGGAGGGGAACTTGTCCCTCCGCCCTATGCTATGGTGCACAAAAGAGAGGAACTTGCCCCTCAGCCTTGTTCTGTGGTGCACAAGGGAGGTGAACCGGTCCCTCCGCGCCGTGCTATGGTGCACCACCCGCCCCACGGTTGAGTTGGTCGGCGCCGCCGAAAACGCCCCCGGGGATGGAGAAGATGGTCCCCTACATGGGTGACGTGTGGGTCATTGGGACTAGGGTTGGGAACGCTACCATTAGCATGTGCCCATTCACGAGGGAGGGACTTGGGCTAGAGAAGGAGAATGCCGAGCAGTGCCCGATGCCTTGGTGCCATCTGTGGTGGAGCAACCGATGCGGTGCGCGCGCGGCATGGAGATTTAGCGGTCTGGCCTGACCAAGCAGCTACAGTTTTTGCCCCTAGCGGTTTTGAGCCTAGTCCGTGATATTCTTGAGTTGAACTACTGCACTAAGTTGTTCCATCGAACCGTCCATGCTTTGAGCGCCCGATTGTGCAAGACGAGAGGAAACGTAGCGGTTTTGAGGGGCAAACACCATGCTAACAAAACCGCATTTTCCATCGGATTGTTTGCCGCATTTTTTGCATTTTTTCCGCATTTGTCCGCATTTTTTGCCAATCCCGGCGACTGCAGCCCCCCCACCCCCCCTGAACGGTGTTAACCAAGCCGCGGTTGACACTGTGCTGTGGGGTCCATCATTGATGAAACTGCTTATGGGGGCCCGGGTTAAGCGGGCCCTCAAAAAGTTGCACTCGGGGCACTGGGGCTAGATGTGATACCTGCGCGACTCTATAAGGAATTTTGGGATACATTTGTGCCACACGTTGTGCAGCTCGTTGACAAGTTCACGCAAGCACAATCGCTGCCGGATACATGGGTGTTTGGGGTGGCATAGATGATTCGCAAGTTGGCACTTCCCCCCGGCAGCCCCCGCCACCCCCCCCCCCCCCGGCTGGATAACCTAAGACCAATTGCACTTATGACGGCCCTACAAAAGTGGGTCTCAAATGTGTTTTGATTGCAATTAGAGGACTTGGTAGTGCATGCAACACCACCAAATCAGCCTTCATATGGGGTTAATCGATTTTCAGGCATGTGTATTCGGTGGCGGTCTGGTGGGGGCACGCGGTTGAAAGCCCGATGCTGAGCTTGGATTTTGTGGGTGCATACCCAACAATGTCACATCATTTGACACAAAGCATCCTACATTGTTGCTGGGTACAGGGACTCATGGTACGTGCAGGGGTAGCCATGCTACGGCTCCCATTCACATATGGGGTTGGTACGGAATACCTTACCGCACGTGGTGCACCGGCCAGAGGCGGGCACCGGGCAAGGGTATTCCCTATCTCCGGTGTTGGTTGCTATGACGGTGGCATTGTTGGTGCCCATGATGCAACACGAGGGAATAAAAGTAATTGTGATGTTGCAAGCCGATGATCTGATATTGGTCCTCCGCGGATCATTCTGAATTGGGGAGGGTCGGGCGAGGGGAACATTGGCTTGCGTGGGGGGGAGGGGGTCGTGGCAGCCCCCCGAAGGAGGGGGGGGGTCTAGCAATGGGGCTCCTGTGACAAAACCCTTGGTAAAGTACCCGTCACCTTGAAGACAAGTTGTTAGATCCAGCGCAAGCGCGGGCGTTGTATACCCCCCCTTTTTGGGGTCATTCGCATAGCATACCCCAAGGCATGATACAATAATTTGTAGTCAGAAGGCTCCAAGCATTGGGGATGCACATTCCTGTCATAACAACCCATGGTCGAATGGTAGCGCAGCGGAGTGCAGATTTTTCGGTCGGCGGTTCGAATCCTTGCCGGTCCACTGCCATCGGCAGCGCCGCCGCCGTGTGCGCCTGACTGGGGTTCAAACGACCGACCAAAAAGTCTGCAGCCGGCTGCATTACCATTTGGCCACTGCTTACCCCAGGAACTTTGCCCTCCCCACTGCTTGGAGCTAAGTCCGCCCGTGACAAAAACCCAAATTGTGTGTTTCTGTCTGAATGGACATGAATACCACCACTGCCCTCCCCTTCCCCCTCAATGGAAGTTCAACTTTATTTGCCACCATCTATGACCTTTTTGAAGGCCTCATCACGGGAGCCAAGGAGGGGGGGTCCGGGAAAGGGGCTCCAACGCCCCCCCCCCCCCCCCCGTGCCAGCCAATTTCCCCCCATGCTCATGGACATTGTTAGACGCTTCGGTTTTTGCTCATGGCAAAAGGTGTGCATGTCAAAGTGCCATGGGTTGTATAAAGGCCCGAATTGGGAAGGGGTGCAATCGCTACTCGAGTAATTTGACATCAAGTTGCTTGCCCATATGTGCCACTTGGAATTTTGGTTGCGGGATCTCGCGTGGCAAGCAGCGTTATCGTCAGGGATGGTGGCGACCGTGAGGCGGCTGTGCTTGATATCATGGTTGCGGCTGACACTTACGGAACGGGTTAAGTTGTTGAAACTCTACGTCTTGCGGTGGTGGCTTGGGGGGCACAAGGACACCACAGATGATATCACAACTAGCAGTAGGTGTCAAACATAGTTATGTGTGACTTCATGTTGCCTCGCACTGCCCATCCTCAGTAAACGTTTGGAGTCCGGGGGAATGGTTCTCTGCGCGCCGTCTTCTGTTCCCTTGCAGATGGCGGCTGCCCCAATAGGCTCTTGTATATGGCAGCCACAACAATTGCCAACATCAGCAGTGCATGACTATGAACGGTTGTCAAGGAAGTATGGGTTGGTGGTGCAAGAAGCAACCCTCCCCTTCTTTCAGCATGGCATGGGGCCATGGGACACCATGGGGTTCATTGCCAAGGCAGCAAAGACCTTTTCCAAGGTGCGGTGGAATGTGCTGGTTACAAAGCCTCCCTACCCCCTGGACAACCCACCGATGTAGCATTCATTGTTTGTAAGAAAGGGGACAACCCTGCCTTACCATTCCCCGGCACTAATTCGGAAGGGTATGACCACCCAGGGGGGAGGGGGGATGTCAGATGGCCATAGAAATTGGTGGACGGTGGCCACATACATTCCATTCCCCAATGCAATGGGCCTGGAGGGTATATGACACAATGCCAGTGAGAAATAAGGCACTGGACATGCCGGAATCATGGTTGATGGGATGGGGGGTGGGGGACGTGTTGAAGCATGTGGGCTACAGTACGCAAGAACCACACCGTCCGTTGCATAGAGTGTGGAAGAGCTGGCAAGGTTTGGTGATACGGTTGGCGTCCAGGAGCTACATACAGACGGTGTTGTGGGGAAAGTTGTTGGTTCGTGCAAGGTACCAGGTGAATTTGGGCACAACATGCTGCCCACTCTGTGGGGAGCTGGAAACCATTGAGCTTTTTGAGCCGTTTGTAAACTGAAGTAAGTCCTCTGTGATGCTATTACTCAATGCTGGTGGGGCGGACACTCAATCGTGGGGGTGGGGGTGGGGGGGGGGGGCGGAGCGAGGAAGTTGGTTTGGCTAAAATTTCCTCCCCAGTTTCTGGGTTGCAATTGGACCGCGCCAAGGGGGACAATGGTGTGGACCACCCGCAAGGTATGTGGAACCACTAGAACCGGGTGGCGGCGGGCCAACGGTAGGCACTAGAGTCGTTCGTGCTGTCCTTGGTAGATGTGCCGAGTGCATGGGAACGGCACGCGCCGAAACAAGTGGGGGAGAGGGCTTGCCGCCTGTTCCTGCAGGCCTTGAGTCATTTGTGGCAATGGGCCGACAATTTTGAAACAAGGAGAATGGAACCGAAGGAGGGAGGGGTGGGGGTTAAGATGCGGCGCACAAACAGTGAGCCTGAGTGATGTAGAATGGAGTGAGAGTCAAATGACTGTTGGAGGAAGGGGGCCATCATTATTTTCTCGGATGGCACCTCAGAGCAACAAGAAGCGCTAGGACATATTGGGGGTTGGGGAATATGCATGGTATGTGAAGATGGGACAGTAGGGTTGCAGACCGGTGGGCCAATGCTGGTATTAGAGCTGCGGCACACGAGCAATGCAGGGTACTGGTATGCTGGGGAGCAGGCACTGATTGCCCTGGAGTGGTCGCAAGTGGAGGGTCTAAAGTAGCGGCATATGATTTAGAACTGCTCTTCACAGGGATGCAGGGGCCAGCAAAACGATGGCAAGCCAGTGGGGGGGGGGGGGGGGGACCAGGGGATTGGTGTCCCATGCTGGGCTCTGCGGCCGCATATTAGAGCGGCAAGACAGAGTGGGGAAACGAGAAATCAGTACATGTTCTGGGTGATGTGGGGGTGGAAGGTAATGGAAGGGCACACGACGAAGTGAATCCGGGGAGCCAACTCCATCCTTTGAAACTAGGGAACATTTGGGGGCGGGACATCATTGATGTGGATCGCCCGTCGACGCTAGTGCCACCGGCAAAAGCCGGCTGTGTAATGGATGAGTTGGACATGCGGTGGGCGATAGTGGCAGGGATGGGAGGTGATGTCATCAGCATGAGGGACAGAACCCTACCCCCCCTCCCCCTCCCAGAGGCCCAAGACTGTATAACCGGGGCATGGGGCAAGGAGACCCTAGTGTGACCCTTAGCCGCCATTCCAGTGCTTCGCTTGGGCGCTATCCAAAAGACAGCAAGTTTGTGCGACAACCCTGAGTTGGTCCGAGCTGGCGAAGCCCGCACTTCACGTGGGCGCAATCCAAAAGAACGGAGAGTGGAGGGCAGAGAAAGGGGCAGAGTGTGCCCCGGCGACGAGACAATAGATGCAAAGGTGGAGAGGCCAAGAGGCCTAAGTGGGACTCAAGTCACACCATGGGCGCATACTTGAGGTGCTAGCCAACCCAAGAAGTGTTCAAGACTGTCCTTATTTGGCCTGAGCTCATGACACCAACGCTTCATTCATCATGGGCGCCATTGAGAAGAACCAGTTATGGAAGGGGACATGACAGCAGATTTCTAGTAGGGTAGTCAGCCCAAGGGCCTGAGCCCGGGCAGCAAGCAGTCAGGGAGACAACCACTGGACATTATGATTGAACTCGAGGGAGCACATGAAGATTGTGAGGGCATGGTACGGGCATAGGTGAGGCAAGGAGTGGTGACTCCCGTTGGCAACCCGAAAAAGCATGTTTTATAGTAAGTTTGGTGCCCTTTGACGAAGCCACGAATCAAAAACCCCCGCCCATGACTATACCCTTGGTGGAGTTGGCGGCAATCCTTATGGTCGCGCATAATACGCTCAATTTGAGCTTTTTACCACCACGGTCCCAGGGCCGTTGTGATTCCACCGTTATGGCAATTGGGGAGTTGATGAATCTTCGTCAATTGTCAATTGTCGGGAGGGATGCCGTGTTAGCTTGCCATACGGATGTCAATCATTGCTTCTAGAGTCTCGTGCTTCCAATCCAGTTTTCCCGTTGTTTCCGTGTAAAGATAGACGATGAGGTCTTTGGTTTTAAGGCTCTCCTTTTTTGGTGGGCACTCAGCCCTGTTATTTGCGAACAAGTCTTAACGGTATCAGTGCACCACGCATGTGTCTCTGATGCCTTGATGTTCATTTATTATGATGATATTTTGGTGCTCCAGGTTTGGTAGGAACCAAGTGCAGGGAGCGGCTTTATCCACGGTAGATGTGCTTTTGAAGAGGGGTGCTATTGTTAGCCGTAGCACGCTGTCACCGATCTGGTCCATGGGAGACATTGAGCGCTCTCCCATGCAGTGGGTGGCTGTTCTGGCGAGGTGTTCAGCAGAACTTGCTTGGGATGATTGGGGAAATTTCTGGCACACCCGTCTGTAGTGGAGTGTCATGCCATTTTTAGCGCCACTCTGTACCCACATTTTATGGGCTCCACATAGGCTAGGGTTTAGCCCCCTGAGATTACTCCATGCTATGGTCCCACTCACCGCATTGGCAGCATGTTTTTATTTCTACGGTGCTCCTAATGTGGTGGGCTGGAGAGTTGCCATTTGGCTGCCAAAGGGGGGGGGTCGGCTATTCATCCCCCACCGTTTCTGCCATCAACAATTGGTGGAATTTTGTGGCCTTGAGTATGCTTTGATTTTCATTAGAGCGGTGCCTTGCCTTTCATTAGAGCAATGATCAATAATTTGGCTGGCAAACACAAAGGTAGGAGTTGGTTTGAGTCATCAGAACCAACTTCTTCGACGTATTGTTCATGCATGGCTTTCTTGGTCCTACACACTGTACATATTTTGTACCCTCATGCAGCCTTGTAATCCCATGGAGCAGATTGCAATGGGGCTCCTATGGTGACGAAATTCTAGCCCAACTATTTGCCATGGCTATTTTTTGTGGAGTATTGTAGAACCAAGACCTTTGGTCTCAAAATGTGTGGACGTTGCTAAGGGCTAAAGCCATTCGATTGTCGGCGTGGAGCGTTGTGTAGTGGCCGGAGAATTTTGACTACGCACTTTTGACTGATTTCAAGACTTCACACGGGTGACCCACTAATGCTATCAATTCATGGCCCACATATCAAGTTTCATCGATTTTTTTTTTGCACCGGTGCTGGTGGAGGTGTTCGCGTTTCGTGCCGGAGCCTTTGGGCCTTGAGTGCTTCCCTTCGGATCTTTTCCTCGCTAGGTTCTATGTTGGCTGTTGTGGGTGTGTATGCTGGTATGGTATGCATTGTATGACTAGCATTAACTTCCCAATCAAGGATCCAGTGATCTGTTCATTATGCGAATTTGCTTTGCTTGTGCTCATCAAAACTGAAGCTTGACACACTCAAACCAAAGTTCCGCTGTTTGTGTGCACATAGTGTACTGCGGTCTGTTTGTTTTTAACCCGGGTGTGTGAGCCCACCCACCCACCCAGCGGGATGATGTTTCTACAACAAACCGCGGGCCCAATCAGGGATGAAGTGATGTGTTCATTTGCGAGTTTGCTTTGCTTGTGCTCCTCGAAACTAACCTATGTGGACAAGGATCAGGTTTACCTTGCCCCTACCATGAGGACGGTCATGTATTATGCATTGTTGGGATTGAACCGGGGCGTTGTGTTTGCAAGTACAGTGTGCATACCTCCGACCCACTCGCTGCCATGGCTTTCTTATGAAAGGCCAAGGGCTACTATGTGTTGGAGAACAAAGGAAGAACACCGGTTATAATGGCAGCCATTCTGCCTGTAGTCGTGCAGGGTGCCAAAACTATGTGACATTTTTGCATTTGGTATTGCATCATGCTTTGTGAATCTTTGTTGTGAGTTTCTAATGCCTCTCATAACCATATATGGGTGGTTGCAAAAGGTTTCCCATGATGAGCTAGGGGTGCCCCCCCCCCCCCCCCCCCCAAAAAAAACACCGAAACATCCAGGCAAAAGACCGCTATGGTGAGGCGCTCTCTCGCACGCCAGTCAGCCAACCAGCCATAGGGAGGGGGGGTTTGCAAAGGTAGCCAGCCATGCCAGCCTAGGTGCAGCTCCAATCACATACAGGGCAATGAAAAAGCCACAAACCCCATTTATACCACCCAGTCCAAGTAGATCCCCGACATGCAGTGGCCTGAGGCACGGAGGAGCAAAGGTAAGGCTGTCTAGCGAGCAACAACAACCAAGCCAGTGCTAAGTGTGCTAAGCCTACACTTTTTATGCAACAGACTGATAGGGTGAACTTTTGGCCGGTAGGCTGCCATAGTCTACTGAGACAAGGATGTCTTGTCAGCCTTAGGCTGAATGGACACAAGCCTACAGCAGTGACGGTTTTTCGCATTTGCTAGCGGTCCATGGGACCTAGATTTATCATACAGATTGTGGAGCACCCCATCTAAGAAGGGGACGTGATGGATTCGCTTTGCCCAAACACGTGATTCTGCACTAAGGGTTGAAATTACCTGTGGCGGGAGCAATCTGTCAACCAGTTCCGATCACCAATCCCCATTCAAGCCTTGGGTTTCCCGGGGATCCAGTGCATTATACATATGGGATGAGCACTCAAGTTGAACACATTGAGGTAGGCAAAAAAAGCAAGATTATCAACTGCAAAAGCAAGTATGGACACACTTGGCGGAGGACATGTGAACAAAGTATCTGAGAAGTACTTTAAACAGAATCATTTGGAATGTGCACTCAAGTTGGCCAAGAGCACCAGTACTTTGGATGTGGAATATGATTCTTTCACTGGTGCATTGAAGTACAAGGTTGGAGATGCGAAGATTTTAGACCGATTTCTGTTGGTGCATTGCCCTGTTGTGCAGAGTTGGTGGTGGAGGGTTTCCTATTTGGTGGGTTTTCCCAAATATGCATGCAGTGTGTGTGCATGCAGTACCCATGTGGTGCAATGGCATTGGCAGTAAACGGCCCACAATCATTTTGTGTTGCACATGCCTTGTGGACGTTGTGTGCTCTTACATAATCTTGCATGGCATGCCTGCATGGCAGGAAGGTGTGCATCTGGGTAGGTAGGGAAATGCATGGATGGTGGGATCGGGGGGTCCAGGAGGTATGCGCAACTCTGCACACAAGTCAGCAGACTGCATGATATATGACACTCCACAGCATAGCTCAGTACTTCACAATACACCACCATAATGTCATAAGCACCTGGAACAGAGGTTGTTAGATCAAGCGTAGTCGCAGACACCATACACCCCCCTTTTGGGGGTCGTTCGCATGCACACCCCAAGGCATGATATTGGATGTCTAACCCCTTGTAAAATCATCGTTTCGCGAGACGAAATGATCCCCCAATGAATTTTTCGATTTTCAGCCCTCTACACCCCCCCCCCCCTCCACTTGGGTACCACTTTTTGGGGGAGTGAGGGGGGTGGGGGGGTCAGGCGGGTCAAAATTTTTGTGCTTAGTGGGATTCGAACTCTGGTCTGTCAAACGGCTGAGGGACAAACTGCTGCACGGCTGCGGCCTCGGTCCGGGAATCAAACCGACGCCCACCTGCCTGCGCATTACTTGTTTTTCGACTCGACCACGGTCAGTTTGTGCAAAGTGGAGCTTTTTCTCCAGTTGAAGATATAGGGTGACACCATAAAAACCAAACTGGGTGTTTCTGCCTGCATGCCTGCCTGCCTCATTGACTGCCTGACTGACTGACTGCTTGGCTGACTATCAGCCTAATTGACTGACCCTAGTGTTCTAGCACTCTCATTGAGGTGGGTTGCCGAAGGCAATAGAATTTACTTTCTTCCACAGGGTTGCACACATCACAGACCTGCTCGTGGCACCCACGAATGATGAGTTGATGTCATGCCCAAAGAGGACCCCGAAAGATATTTGCAACATCATGGGCTCGTTGACTTTGCAGAGTCCCTCATTGCAGAAGTTCAGGAAGAGCAGCCTGAAGATCCCTATGAGTACATCATCCGGCGGGCTGTTGCCATGCGCCTCATGCAGGTATACCTGCCTAGACCAAAGGCCATCACAGCACCTTTGCTGTCGCGGCATTCTGTTGCCGGATTTGATCAGCTGTTCCCTCTCCAACTTTCCAGCATCCCCGGGCCTAGTCTGCTGAATGTACACATTTGGCAATCTGGGAATTTGAAACAATTAGCCGCTGAAATCCTAACCTGCAAGCAATTGCATCTAAAACTCCTGGTTCCCCAATTGCTTACGGTACTTTTGGAGTGTAGACGACCACTGCAGCCTAACGTTAAAGGTATTCAGGAAACTCTTCATCAAAGTGCAGCAGCATCTCCTCTCCCTGTATGACATTTACATCCCAGACAGCATCCCAGTTCACGTCCTTGTTCCTGATAAGACACTAATTTGTCCTTGCGAACAGAGTTCGCAGGCATGCTGTCCCAAAGTAGATTTCCATCCCCGCTGACTGCCTGGCTGGTGTGATGCCTATTCATCCTCCCCCAAAAATCTGCCAAGGTACATCAAGTCCTGCGGGGAACGCACCCACGTATTGCTGCATAGTGTGTGGCCCAGCATTTGTCCTGTGAACCAGGCAAAACCATTTCTCTGCGCGGATTACAACTAGGCACACTGTTCAACAGGAATTGTGTAATGTGCACATCCTTTTTGGAGAGGTATGTCTTTGCCCCCACTTACGTCAGGAATTTCAAATTCCCATGGGACCACACCAAAAGCATATTGTCCTGGCTCATCGCAACAGTGGCAAGCATTTGCATCTGGCCCAGTTCCATACACCCAAAATGCCTGAAATGCTACGCTTCCTACAGCATCACAAACACAGGAGTGCCTGCAGGTCTTTCAAGTCTCAATGTAGCCCATACTGCAAACGAAACACCCTGGGACCAATCGGGACGAGGCCACCATCTAAACAATTGCACATGCTTGGCCTTTGGGGCAGGCTTTGGAGCAGGCTTGGCTGCAGGTTTTGGAATGGATTTAGGCCTGTATTCGTTGGGTCAACACGGTCATCAACAATATCTTTTGTGAATTGCGCATGTACTTCATATGAAAGAAAGCATCCTCATGAGTGGAAGGACCAATAATTGTGGCGGGCACATGTTCACTGGTGGACTGGATGTACCTAACAGCCATGCCAGCAATAGCAACATGAACAACCATGGCTGAAAATCACATCAAAACAGACAGCATTGGGTTGCAGTTGCAAGCAGAATGTTGGTATGAGCAGGAGGAACTACCACAAGCATGCTCCAGCCCCCCTTTCCCTCTACAATCGCGGCACAACTGCGTCACATTACATTTCTGAGCACAAAAACCATGGTCAGAAAAAACCAGGAAAACAATGGTCAGACGGGCTCCCGTGCTTGGACAAGGCAGTGCTTGCGCAAGGGAGGGGGGTGGGGGGTACCTTGGCATCAAGCAAGTCACCGAAGGGAACAATATCCCATAAATCCACAGGAATGCAATGCTTGGCTATGAATGTGTCATGGTTTCATTTCTGATCATGGAAGTACACAAGTTGGGAGGCCTTGTGTGCATGTAGTGGAGTCCCATATTTACTCAGGAATCCTCACAGCCAAAGCGTTTGGTATCATTGGCTTGGCCCCCTCTTCCATGATATTCTCACACCTGGGGAAGACGTGGGTTTGCTCTTCGCCAGTTTCAGACACTAGATGAGGCACAAGGTTGGAAGGGGCTTCTATTCCTCAGCTCCTAATGCCCCTAATAGGCAGTGTGGACGTCCAAAAAAAGCTGAAGTTTGCCTGCACGTTGTGTTCTGGTGCCTGCTGCGACAACTGCTTAGGGTGAGGTATGGGCAGGTTTTTGGCGACATACATTCTTTTGGTACAGCGCGTCTTGAGCATGCACAGGCTTGTCTAAGCACGGGACCCGTCTCACTGTCGTTTTCTTGCCTTTCAGGGTGCTTGAACAAGGGGATTGGGAGGGGTACCCAAGTGTTGTTTTGCACCCACGTCAGTTTTCACCTTGCCCAAGTGGAAACTACAAGAACTCATTAACATTTACTCCTAAAAAGATGTTACCCTTCACATTGCACCCAATCAGACCGCATGCCCTTCCGTGATGCGCGTCAGAGATATGTTTTGCTCCTTGTTTTTCATTAATAAAAAGAGAAGTGCGACGTTGTACGCGAGCACGATATGGACAATTGTTATTGGGAGATCGATAAACAAGAAGCCCTAAGTGCGAGGACTAGTGCCAAAGACCGCATCGTGGAAGGGTTAGCAATCAAAGCAAAACTGTGGGTTAGCATAGCAAAGGGAAATGATAGGGCTCGTGACCGCCTCGGGAAATCGGCCGTGTTCACCATGCTGAGTTTTGAACAAGTCTAGGGTGGGATCTGTTGTACAATACCTATTTCCCTTCACACGGTGTTTTGCTAAGACAGCGCAGCCAAGTATTTCCCATTGGGGGCTTCTTCCGTCTTCCCCTCGGCGGGGAGCACTATGTGCCACGTGTAGTCCAAGGATGGGGGGTCCTCTAGGCTTGCCCTAGACTGAGCCTCGGCCAGGACGAGGACTGTGGGGCGGCGTGCTACCATATGCAGGGCCTGCGCCAGTAGTCGCTGCCGTAGGTACCTGCCGCGGACATTGAGCCACAGATACCCCTCAATTTTGAGAGGGCGAGGGGGGGGCGATCCCCCGGTGTTAGGGTTTGCTTAGGGGGCCCCCCGGAAACAGGCTCCTCCGGGGGGTCCGTCTCTGGCTCCAGCACCTGGGCGGACTCGTGGGCAGCGCGCAGGTCTCGCCCAATGAGGCCAAAGACCGAGGTTAGGGACGGGGTTCCCGCCGGCCGCTCGCCGGTGAGCCTAGGGACAATCCAATCCCGCAGGGCTGGGGCCGGCATCCCCAGGACCTTGAAACCCGCAAGGCGGGCCGGCTAGAGGGCCTTCACGCAGTTCCTCCAGCCCACACTCCAACCCTTCCACTCTGTGTCCCTGAGCATCTAGGCTCCGGAGGCTAAGGGCACCAAGACCAGCGGGATGCGGGCCTTGTCGTAATTGGCCCTGGCAACCAAGAGCACCAGGGGGGAACCCCCGGGTGGGGTGAGGGTCACCCTGTGGTCGTCGAGGTCAAGCCGGGCTGCATCAACCTGCTCATACCGTTCACCCCGCTTGAAGCAGACATGCACCGGGGGGGGGGGGGGGGGCTGCCGTAGTGCCGCGGGGGACATGCACCGGGCATCGGCACACCAGTACCAAAGCCGGGATGTCTGTGCGCACCGCCCAGGGCGGGGGTGGGGCAGACTAGGCATATGCATATGCCATAGCCTGGAGCCACCACCCCGGGCGGGTGCCCCCGTCCAAGGTCGGGAGTCGGAGCTCCGGCTTTCCCTCGATCACGTAGTACACCGTGATCCCGCTCCCAACTGGAGAGCAAGAAGGAGGGGACTCCTAAGGTGAAGTCACCAATTTGAAGCAGCTCGCGCGTCCTCTTGGCATATATACCATATATAGATACATATATTGGGCCAAGTGGGGGGAGAGGCCGTTGCTCTCTGGGGAGTGGGGGCCAGGGATGGGGGTGGTATCCTGGCCTGCTGCTCGCATGCGGCGCCCCACCACCAACAGATGCTCGTTGTCCATGAACACAGCGACCTCCATGGCGTCAGCGATGAGGGGCACTAGACGGGACACATGCTCGCCGGGGGCGCGAGGGGGGCTCGCGGCCCGGGTGGTGCCCATCTCGAAGTCATCGTCCGAGGCGTCCGCTGTTGGTGAATCGCCCCGGAGGTTCAACCTCTCAATGTTACCCCCCGCCAGACTTGCCACCTGAGTGGTTGTGCCCTGGGAGGCGTGCACTGTAATGTGGGCGGGCTCACGGGCCGGGTCGGCACCCTTGGCCGTAGCAGACGGGGCATCCGGGACGGCAAGGGGCTAATCCGTCAGAGGGGGTTCCGGTGCATCACCGGCGTTGTGGGCGGGCCCTGTGTTGCACCCCGGTCACACGGGTGGGGGTCCCATTTGCGGCATGCGCCGTACCACTCCAGGAGCGGCTCAGTCCCAGGGCTCTCTGGCGGGGGAGCGGTCTTCGGCCAATCAGCCTGCGGGCTCAGTGGGGCCGGGGGGGGGGGGGGTCACGCCCATGGCAGTCAAGCTCATGCTCATGCATCCTTGCAAATCCTGTCGTCGACCGTCATGCAGTCACACAAAACAGGGAGGGTCCGGACCTCTGACAGGGTGTTGCATACCTGCTGCATTTCGCTGTTGGCTGTGGGCCCACGTGCACCCACTACCACATTATCACGGAACTGTGCTACCACACACCTCAAAGGAACACACCCACCACTTATTTATGCACAGCCTTCGGGCCTCACATCAGACTGGCACCTGAAATACACCGTAACAATGCAAACGCCGACAGCACATGCCCATAAGCATATATCTGGTATCATTGTTAGTGCAGTTTTGAATGTGCATCCCTTCCTTCACACCTGGGTGGGTTGCCTGCTGAGCCTCACGTCCTGGTCACAGCTGGCAATACTATCAGGGTACACCAGGAGTACTCTTTTGCGCGCGCTGCACTCGGCGGTGCCACGCGTCATCAGCAGAACACCGTGGGATGTTGACAGCACGCTCCAATGGTGCTGCCATGCCACATATATTTTACCGTGCACACGGGATACCCTTTTTTTCAGGCTACACAGAGGGCTACAAGGCCAGACAGTTTGGTCAAACCAGGCATATGCCTCGTGGCACATGCCACATGCTGGCCCGTGTAGCCATTTTTGCGCCGACTGGTGCCATGATTTTCCCATCCTCTCTTACCTTACCCCATTGCTGGATCTGTCGACATCAATCCGTTTGGGGCCTCGGCCCCGGGGGGAGGGGTCTTTGGCGTTTCCAATTGTATGTGAACTCAGTGACAGGTTGGCTGATTGATCCGGTGAGGGCTGCATGGCGATGGTCTTGTACGTACCGCCGCGTCCTCACTGCATTTCGCTTTTTCAGTGGTCCGTCCACTGGCATCTTTGCGTCCTTGTTGACAGAAAGGTGCCTATGGTCTTGTAGGCCACTGACGAGCCACATTTCTTTCTGCGCTTTGTGCTGATCGCGTCTTGTGCTCACGCACCATAGCCCAGAGTTCCTTCGGGGGCATCCGTAGATGGGGCGCCGGCCATCGGGGCTAGCTCAGCCTCCTCAAGTACAAGCCGCAACTCATTAAGCGGGCGGTTGACCTCCATGACCTCTTGGGACTGCTCAATGCGGGCCGATGGCGAGCACTCGGGCCCTACCGGGGGCGCAGGCACAGGAGTAACCGCAACCCCAACCATGAGGCTCAGTTGGTGAGGGGCTGGTCTCGGGGAGGGGTCGGGGACTTGGGGCGTTACGGGGGGGCGGCGGCACAGCCGGTCACCCTGGCTATCTCCCGGCGCGGCGTCAGCTGCTCAGGCCTGGGTGCATCGTCGCGGTCGCCGGACCGATTCGCTGGTAGCCTGCACTAAGCCTTGGGGTGCGCGACATGCTTGTGCTCTGGGCCACGGGACGAGGGCGTCGCATGCACACCGGGGTTTGCCCGGGGGGCCTAGTTCACAGGTGGGGGTAGTGGAGCATTGCCTACCACGGGCTTCTAGATAGGCTGCACCACCCGCGAGGTCCCCACCGGTGGCAGTTGCCGAAGGATCGGGGCTATGAGGCCCCGGACGTTAGCCTCCGTGAGGGGGGGCTCTTCCACACGTGGGGGCATGGCCTCCAGAGGCACTACCTCCGTTTGCCCTCCAAGAGGGTTATCGTTGTGCTTGTACCCCCTGAGGCCGCACGTCACCTCGTAGTGTACGTAGTGGACCGTTGCGGGTAATTGCCCCGGCTGGGGTGCAACCGCACCCAGGGCACCACTTATCATCACGCAAGCAGCTACCCCGTGGGTGTGGGACTAGAAGGTGAGATGCCCATGCATCTCACCCCCCGAGGTGGCCTTTGCCACCCCCAGATGCTAGATTGTCCCTCTGCCTTGATCAAGATCCTCAGGTCCGACATCAGCCGTGCTTGCTCGGGGTCCCCAAGATGGGGAGAAAACAACATGGATACATCACCTCTGCCCTCTCGAGGTCCCATGGCGGGGATAAATCAACCTAGAAAAGACTGGATGTGGTGGAAATGAGCAAAAAACATTGTGAAAAAAGGTGGAAATGGGTGAAACTAGGTGAAAATACAAAAATGCCGTATCCCCAATGTGGAAGAAGCATCAAAACCGACTCTCAAACAACAATGATGCCCCTAGTATCACAAAGTATGGGTCTCTAGTACGGCCACACGCCCAAATAGTGGCACTGCGCTTGCATCGCGCGTGCACTGTGCTAAGTGCACCCCCTAGTGATGGAGAAGGACTGTACACTGAAACACCCAGTTGTTGGCCTGAGTCTTTCTGGACCTCACGTATTCTGCTTGGGTGGGGTTGAGTACACCTGCCCCCGCCAAAAGCCCCTCTGCAAGAACAAGCTTCTATCTGTCTAACTTGCTTATCAAGGCAGACTAGCACTGGATCTTTAGGGGATAAATGGTAGAGCCTACATACAGGGGATGCCCAACACAAAACCTGATTAGTGACATGTTCAGAAACATATCAACACATCTGCTCAAAGAAACTGTGCCTTTCACACAGTACTCTACATCAGCCTGCAAACTTCAGGAGGCCTCCTCCCCGGTTAGTTGAACTAGTGTTTGCACTGTCACCACACACATATTGCTAAAAGGCAAGCACAAATATCGTGTTTCGGGATGCCACAAGGGCCGCAGCGAAGTGCACAACATGAGCCGGGCCGAGGGGCATTTTGAAGGCCCGACCCGTCCCCAACCCATTTTTTAACCAATTGCGTGCGTGTCAAGTGACCCCGAATAGCACAATGCGACGTTGTGCACAGATGGGGCCACCACCATTGGCGTGCGTGTTCCTTGTACTCGCACCCTCTAACCACAGAGGCCACATTGATTTGCATATGCAGTTTGATGAGGGCGTACAACAATGCTTTGATGGCGACTGCTAGGATCATCGATTGCAGCACAACGGGTGTATTGGGGGAGGATCATCCACCCAGTGGTCCCAAATCACAAAGTGAGGTTGTGGGTCTAGCAAAATAGGGACGAAAAACAAACACCCTTCATGATGAGAGTCTATGTCACCACCCTTCATTCACACCTAGTCGTTTAGATGACCACCATGCTCCCATTTCATGGGAATGCTGTGTATCCAACGTTGAAAAAGTTCATAACAAACTAAATCTCCAAGATACACCGGTCTGCCGGTCTAGCAAAGCCCACAAACCCCACATACGCATTGTCCATGAACCTGGTGAAGAGTATGCCCGGGCGTGGTGGTGGTTGTGGTGGAGGGACACCTGGTAGGCACCCTACTACATACTTCGTTTCAGCAAGCAGGATATCCCTAGGGCTCCAAAACTCAAAATGTGTGGACAAAAGGGGGCGTGCTTTCTTTGGGGCTGCAGCTACAATATGGACCAAACATCCCAGACGTCCCTGTTGAGGTGCGTGGCAAAGGCCAACCATCTGTAGGTCGCAAAGCACACCCGAAATCACCACCAACCCCAGATTTTGTTGTGCTGGCCAAACCAACCCCTCCTTCCATAGGAATTAAAGAAAAAATCTGCATTTCTGGGGACTCTTGCTGTTTGGTGGAAACAGGAGGTGGGGACCACGAAAGAAGATGAAATGGGGTAACTTCTAGTCAAGCCACTTCTTTCTTATGTTGTTCATGTAGTTTCTTCTGCCTTCGAGACAGAACACTGGTAGTACAAAATATTGCGCATAAAACATGATTTGGGCAGACAAGGGGGCGGGCCTCGATGTTCGCAGACCACCACCCGGGCAACCTCGCTCTAGGGTCAAGAGGATGGGCTTGCGGGCTCTTCATGGGGAACCTGGTCTAAAAAGTAGCGCGCGATGTGCGCACGGTGCAAGGGTGCCCCCCTAGTAAGTTCACCAAATGGCACATTCTACACCTTGTACACCTTAAAGGGGTCGATGGGGGCGGCCGATTCGAATCCAGACACCCCCCGCCTCCTTTCCAACGCCCCCCCCCCACACGTTTTCGTACACGTCTTTCTGCAAATTGAGATTTTTGGGACAAGTGCCATTGCAAAAGGCGCCAATTTTTTTTTGGCCTCCTGAGTCGGAAATCACCTGGAAGTGGGTTGTTAGATCAAGCGCAGGTGCGTACGCCATATACCCCTCTTTTTGGGGGTCATTCGCGTACAATACCCCAAGGTATGGTACCGGATGTCCAACCCCCTGTAAAATCATCATTTTAGGAGAGAAAATGATCCCCCAATGAATTTTTCGTTTTTGACCCCTTTAGCCCTCCGTACCCGGGTACCCCTTTTTGGGGGGTGGGGGTGGAGGTGGGGGGGGGTGTCGGGGGGGGGGGTCAAAACTTCTTTGCGTATTGTGGGTGCTGTGTGTGGATTTGGACCCAGGTCCCAGGCAACTTTTTTCTTGTACATGGACCCCCTAACCCATGGCGGGGGTCCCGGGTCCGAACTCCAGGTACCCCCGGTCGCCCCCCCCACCTATGGGCCCTTGCTAGTGAGGACTTAGCCGTTTTCATGCTGGATAAGGCTGTTTCGTGACACCTGCAAGATTTCCAAAAAATCGACTTTTTCCGAAACCCTTTTGTCGACCCTGGGATGGGTTTGGGTGATGATTTAGTGACAATACGGGTACTTGAGCACCCATGGGGACCCACGTAGTGGCTGCCAAGCCCATATAGCCCGAGCCATGGCCCCTCCAAAAGCCCTGAAATTGCCGTTTTGTAGGCTGTTTAGTGACACCTGCGAGATTTCCGAAATTCGCTCTTTTCCGAAACCCTTCTGTTGCCCTTGGGATGGGTTTGGGTGATGATTTAGTGACAATACGGGTAGTTGAGCACCCAAGGGGGACCCACGTTGTGGCCGCTAGGCCTATGTAGCCCGTGCCATGGGCCCCCCAAAAGCTTCAAAATTGCTGTTTGTAGGTGGTTCAATGGCATTTGGTGTGAGCACAAACTGCTTCAGCAGTTTTCAACCCTTTACAAATCAAAAATGGAAAATCACCTCGCAGAGGTTGTCAGATCAAAGCCATGCAGGCGTATATAGGGGAAAACGCCACATACCCCCCCCATTTTGGCCTCTTTGGGCCTATTCGCGTACCCTACCCCAAGGGGTTGAATCGTTAGTTTAACCCCTTGTAAAATCATTATTTTGTCCAATAAACGCATCCCCCAATGAGTTTTTGGTCCGGACCCCCCCAGACCCCCCCGACTTGAAACCCACTTTTTGGAGCCTTTGAGGGAGGGGGGGGGGGTCAAAAATGTCGAACAAATGACCCCCCCCTTTTTTTGGGTCGAAAATCATGAACCTTTTGGTTTTTTTCGATTTTGAGCCGAAAAAGTGTTTCCGGGTGCCGACTCTATGGGGTTTGTATGGGGCGGAGTGGGACGGGCGCTGATGCAGTTTATGCACTTTTCAGCCATTTTTGCTATGTTGGCGGTTTTGGCGACCGCGGTGACCCCATGGTACCCACTCTGACGGGTGTGAGTGGCGATGTTGTGAAAATATATGCCTACTAGGATACAAAAGGACGTGTTTTGCAGTCTCTAACCTCCCCGAGGGCCGGTCAAATGCCCGTCCCAACGACGCGAAATGGCCATTTCCACGAATAATGGCCTAGTGAATGGGCCGGTACACAACTTGCTCATGCAATTTTTCATCGTGGGCACCTCAAAAATCAAAGTTTTCAAAACTTACTTTTTTGACATTGTGACCTGAAAAACACGTAAATACGGCCTAAAACATGCTTTACATAGCTTGGGTGGTCATTTTGGGTGATGACAATATCAAAAAAATACGTTTCAAAAACTTCCATTTTTGAGCTCTCCACGGTGAAAAACTGCATAAGCAAGTTGTGTACCAATCCCATGCGAGCACACCCCCCCCCCCCTGTGCGGCCAATACCCAAATAGGGTGAAAAACATGTAAATACGGCCTAAAACATGGTTTAGAGTGAAAAGGTGCATAAGCAGGTTGTGTACCAATCCCTTGGGAGCCCCCCCCCCCCCCCCCCGTGCGGCCAACACCCAAATAGGGTGGAAAACATGTAAATACGGCTTAAAACATGCGTTACATACCTTGGATGGTCATTTTAGGTGATGACAACATCAAAAAAACAAGTTTTGAAAACTTCGATTTTTGAGCTGCCCAGGGTGAAGACTGCATAAGCAGGTTGTGTGTACCAATCCCTTGGGAGACACCCTCCCCCACCACCCAATACCCAAATATGGTCTTTTAGGCCGTATTTACCTGTTTTTCACCCTATTTGGGTATTAGGTCGAGGGGGGGGGTGTCCCAAGGGATTGGTACACAACCTGCTAATGCAGTTTTTCACCCAAGGCAGCTCAAAAACCGAAGTTTTTGAAACTTATTTTTTTGATATTGTGATCACCTAAAATGACCATCCAAGATAGGTAAAGCATGTTTTAGTTTATGTAGTTTTTATGCTATTTTGGGTGTGGGTTGCTTGGGGTAGATGTTCTGCGAGGTGGACTTGCCGAAGGCAGTAGAATTTTGCAAAACATTTTTTTGATATTGTGACCACTTACAATGATGAAATATGCTATGTAAAGCATGTTTTAGCCCTCTTTTATGTGTTGTTCACCCTATTTGGGTGTTGGGGGTGGGTGTGGCTCCCAAGGGGTTTAGGGCGCGGCCTGCTTCTGCAGCTTTCCCGCCTCAACGGCTCAAAAATGGCAATTTCTGAAACTGATTTTTTTGATACTTTTACCATCCAAATATCCCATGTGGAGCATGTTTTAGCCCCCTTTTATGTGTTTTTCACCCTATTTGGGTGTTGGGGGGGGGGGGGGCAAGGGGTCTAGGTCTTTTCCGGCCTCAGCAGCTCAAAAATGGAAATCACCTCGCAGAGGTTGTTACATCAAAGCCGGGCAGGCGTATATAGGGGAAAACGCCACATACCCCCCCCATTTTGGCCTTTTTGGGCCTATTCGCGTACCCTACCCCAAGGGGTTGAATTGTTAGTTGAACCCCTTGTAAAATCATTATTTTGTCCAATAAATGCATCCCCCAATGAGTTTTTGGTCTGGACCCCCCCCGACCCCCCCCCCCCACTTGCAACCCACTCTTTTGAGGTTTTGAGGGAAGGGGGGGGTGGGGGGCGGTGGGGGGGGGTCAAAAAATGACCCCCCCGTTTTTTTGGGTCGAAAATCATGGATCCTTTGGTTTTTTTCGATTTTGAGCCGACAAAGTGTTTCTGGGTCCCGACTGCATAGGGTTTGTATGGGGCGGAGTGGGACGAGCGCTTATGCAGTTTATGCACTTTCCAGCCATTTTTGCTATGTTGGCGGTTTTGGCGACCTCGGTGACCCCGTGGTACCCACTCTGAGGGGTGTGAGTGGGGATATTGTGACAGTATATGCCTACTAGAATATGGAAGGACGTTTTTTGCAGTCTGTAGCTTTGCTGAGGGCCGGTCAAATGCCCGTGCCAAAGACGCAAAATGGCTATTTCCACCAATAATGGCCTAGTAAATGGGCCGGTACACAACCTGCGTATGCAGTTTTCCACCCAGGGCAGCTCAAAAATCGAAGTTTTCTAATCACCTCGCAGAGGTTGTTAGATCAAAGCCAGGCAGGCGTATATAGGGGAAAACGCCACATAGCCCCCCATTTTGGCCTTTTTGGGGCTATTCGCGTACCCTACCCCAAGGGGTTGAATTGTTAGTTTAGGCTTTGTAAAATCATTATTTTGTCCAATAAACGCATCCCCCAATGAGTTTTTGGTCCGGACCCCCCCCAGAACCCCCCACTTGAAACCCACTTTTTTGAGCCTTTGAGGGGTAGGGGGGGGGTGGGGGGGTGTCGGAAAATGTCGAAAAAAATGACCCCCCCCATTTTTTGGGTCGAAAATCATGAATCTTTTGGTTTTTTTCGATTTTGAGCTGAAAAAGTGTTTCCGGGTCCCAACTCCATAGGGTTTGTATGGAGCGGAGTGGGACGTGCAGTTTATGCACTTTTCAACCATTTTTGCTATGTTGGTTGTTTTGGCGACCTCGGTGACCCCGTGGTATGCACTTTGAGGGGTGCGAGTGGGGATGTTGTTGCCAACATATGCCTACTAGGATACGGAAGGACGGTTTTTGCAGTCTCTAGCCTTGCTTAGGGCCGTTCACAACGCGTGCCAAAGACGCGAAATGACTGTTTCCACCAATAAAGGCCTAGTGAATGGGCCGGTACACAACCTGCTTATGCAGTTTTTCACCCAGGGCAGCTCAAAAATGGAAGTTTTTGATACTTGTTTTTTAGATGTTGTGACGACCTAAAATGACCATTCAAGGTATGTAAAGCATGTTTTAGGCCGTATTTACGTGTTTTTCACCCTATTTGGGTATTGGGCGCACGTGGGGGGGGGGGGGTCTCCCAAGGGATTGGTACACAACCAGCTTATGCAGTTTTTCACTCAGGACAGCTCAAAAATCGAAGTTTTCAAAACTTGGTTTTTTTGATATTGTGACCACCTAGAATGACCATCCAAGGCATGTAAAGCATGTTTTAGGCCGTATTTACATGTTTTTCACCCTATTTGGGTATTGGGTGGGGGGGGGGGGGTCTCCCAAGGGATTGGTACACAACCTGCTTATGCAGTTTTTCACTCAGGACAGCTCAAAAATCGAAGTTTTCAAAACTTGGTTTTTTTTGATATTGTGACCACCTAGAATGACCATCCAAGGCATGTAAAGCATGTTTTAGGCCGTATTTACATGTTTTTCACCATATTTGGGTATTGGGTGGGGGGGGGGGGGTCTCCCAAGGGATTGGTACACAACCTGCTGATGCAGTTTTTCACTCAGGACAGCTCAAAAATCGAAGTTTTCAAAACTTGGTTTTTTTGATGTTGTGACCACCTAAAATGACCATCCAAGCTATGTAAAGCATGTTTTAGGCCGTAGTTACGTGTTTTTCACCCTATTTGCTTATTGGGCGCACATGGGGGGGGGGTCTCCCAAAGGATTGGTACACAACGAGCTTATGCCGTTTTTCACTTTGGACAGCTCAAAAACCGAAGTTTTCGAAACTTGTTTTTTTGATATTGTGATCACCTAAAATGACCATCCAAGGTATGTAAAGCATGTTTTAGGCTGTATTTACGTGTTTTTCACCCTCTTTGGGTATTGGGGGGGGGTCTCCCAAGGGATTGGTACACAACCAGCTTATGCAGCTTTTCACTCCGCCAGCTCAAAAATGGAAGTTTTCAAAATCACCTCGCA
>OZ038379.1:64956532-65114032 GCA_964036045.1 Eutreptiella sp. 'Long Island Sound 2002'
GCATGTTGTAGGCCGTAGTTACGTGTTTTTCACCCTATTTGGGTATTGGGCGCACGTGGGGGGGGGGGTCTCCCAAAGGATTGGTACACAACCTGCTTATGCAGTTTTTTACTCCGGGCAGCTCAAAAATCGAAGTTTTCAAAACTTGTTTTTTTGATATTGTGACCACCTAAAATTACCATCCAAGGTATGTAAAGCATGTTTTAGGCCGTAGTTACGTGTTTTTCACCCTATTTGGGTAGTAAGTTACGGGGGGGGGGGGGGGTTTCCCAAGGGATTGGTACACAACCTGCTTATGCAGTTTTTCACCCTGGGCAGCTCAAAAATCGAAGTTTACGAATCTTATGTGTTTGGTATTGTGATCACCTAAAATGACCATCCAAGCTATGTAAAGCATATTTTAGCTTGTATTTATATAGTTTTTACCCTATTTAGGGTGTGTTTTGCCTGGGGTAGATTCTCTGCGAGGTGGACTTGGCGAAGGCAATAGAATTACCATCAAAGCTATGTAACTTTGTGCTTTTCACTCCGGACAGCTCAAAAAAGGAAGTTTTCGAAACTTGTTTTTTTGATATTGTGATCACCTAAAATGACCATCCAAGCTATGTAAAGCATGTTTTAGGCCGTATTTACGTGTTTTTCACCCTGCTTGGGTATTGGGCGCACGTGGGGGGGGGGGCTCCCAAAGGATTGGTACGCAACCAGCTTATGCAGTTTTTTACTCTGGGCAGCTCAAAAATCGAAGGTTTCAAAACTTGTTTTTTTGATATTGTGACAAACTAAAATTACCATCCAAGCTATGTAAAGCATGTTGTAGGCCGTAGTTACGTGTTTTTCACCCTATTTGGGTATTGGGCGCACGTGGGGGGGGGGTCTCCCAAAGGATTGGTACACAACCTGCTTATGCAGTTTTTTACTCCGGGCAGCTCAAAAATCGAAGTTTTCAAAACTTGTTTTTTTGATATTGTGACCACCTAAAATTACCATCCAAGGTATGTAAAGCATGTTTTAGGCCGTAGTTACGTGTTTTTCACCCTATTTGGGTAGTAAGTTACGGGGGGGGGGGGGGGGTTTCCCAAGGGATTGGTACACAACCTGCTTATGCAGTTTTTCACCCTGGGCAGCTCAAAAATCGAAGTTTACGAATCTTATGTGTTTGGTATTGTGATCACCTAAAATGACCATCCAAGCTATGTAAAGCATATTTTAGCTTGTATTTATATAGTTTTTACCCTATTTAGGGTGTGTTTTGCCTGGGGTAGATTCTCTGCGAGGTGGACTTGGCGAAGGCAATAGAATTACCATCAAAGCTATGTAAAGCATATTGTAGGCCGTAGTTACGTGTTGTTCACCCTATTTGGGTATTGGGCGCACGTGGGGGGGGGGGTCTCCCAAAGGATTGGTACACAACCAGCTTATGCAGCTTTTCACTCCGGACAGCTCAAAAAAGGAAGTTTTCGAAACTTGTTTTTTTGATATTGTGATCACCTAAAATGACCATCCAAGCTATGTAAAGCATGTTTTAGGCCGTATTTACGTGTTTTTCACCCTATTTGGGTATTGGGTGGCGGAGGGGGTCTCCCAGGGGATTGGTACACAACCAGCTTATGCAGCTTTTCACTTTGGACGGCTCAAAAATCGAAGTTTTCAAAACTTGGTTTTTCAGATATTGTGACCACTTAAAATGACCATCCAAGCTATGTAAAGCATGTTTTAGGCCGTATTTACGTGTTTTTCACCCTATTTGGGTATTGGGCGCACGTGGGGGGGCTCTCCCAAGGGATTGGTACACAACCAGCTTATGCAGCTTTTCACTTTGGACGGCTCAAAAATCGAAGTTTTCAAAACTTGGTTTTTTTGATGTTGTGACCACCTAAAATGACCATCCAAGGTATGTAAAGCATGTTTTAGGCCGTATTCACGTGTTTTTCACCCTATTTGGGTATTGGGTGGGGGGGGGGGGGTCTCCCAAGGGATCGGTACACAACCTGCTTATGCAGTTTTTTACTCTAGGCAGCTCAAAAATCGAAGTTTTCAAAACTTGTTTTTTTGATATTGTGATCACCTAAAATGACCATCCAAGGTATGTAAAGCATGTTTTAGGCCGTATTTACGTGTTTTTCATCCTATTTGGGTATTGGGCGCACGTGGGGGGGGGTCTCCAAAGGGATTGGTACACAACCTGCTGATGCAGCTTTTCACCCCGGACAGCTCAAAAATCGAAGTTTTCAAAACTTGTTTTTTTGATATTGTGATCACCTAAAATGACCATGCAAGGTATGTAAAGCATGTTTTAGGCCGTATTTTTGTGTTTTTCACCCTGCTTGGGTATTGGGCGCACGTGGGGGGGGGGTCTCCCAAAGGATTGGTACACAACCTGCTTATGCAGTTTTTTACTCTGGGCAGCTCAAAAATCGAAGTTTTCAAAACTTGTTTTTTTGATATTGTGACCACCTAAAATTACCATCCAAGGTATGTAAAGCATGTTTTAGGCCGTAGTTACGTGTTTTTCACCCTATTTGGGTAGTAAGTTACGGGGGGAGGGGGGTGTCCCAAGGGATTGGTACACAACCTGCTTATGCGGTTTTTCAACCTGGGCAGCTCAAAAATCGAAGTTTACGAATCTTATGTGTTTGGTATTGTGATCACCTAAAATGACCATCCAAGCTATGTAAAGCATATTTTAGCTTGTATTTATATAGTTTTTACCCTATTTAGGGTGTGTTTTGCCTGGGGTAGATTCTCTGCGAGGTGGACTTGGCGAAGGCAATAGAATTACCATCCAAGCTATGTAAAGCATGTTGTAGGCCGTAGTTACGTGTTTTTCACCCTATTTGGGTATTGGGCGCACGTGGGGGGGGGGTCTCCCAAGGGATTGGTACACAACCAGCTTATGCAGCTTTTCACTCCGGATAGCTCAAAAATGGAAGTTTTCGAAACTTGTTTTTTTGATATTATGATCACCTAAAATGACCATCCAAGGTATGTAAAGCATGTTTTAGGCCGTATTTACGTGTTTTTCACCCTATTTGGGTATTGGGTCGGGGGGGGGGTCTCCTAGGGGATTGGTACACAACCAGCTTATGCAGCTTTTCACTCTGGACAGCTCAAAAATCGAAGTTTTCAAAACTTGGTTTTTCAGATATTGTGACCACCTAAAATGACCATCCAAGGTATGTAAAGCATGTTTTAGGCCGTATTTACGTGTTTTTCACCGTATTTGGGTCTTAGGTCGGGGGGGGGGGTCTCCCAAGGGATTGGTACACAACCAGCTTATGCGGCTTTTCACTTTCGACGGCTCAAAAATCGAAGTTTTCAAAACTCATTTTTTTGATATTGTGACCTCCCAAAATGACCATCCAAGGGATGTAAAGCATTTTTCAGGCCGTATTTACGTGTTTTTCACCCTATTTGGGTATTGGGCGCACGTTGGGGGGCTCTCCCAAGGGATTGGTACACAACCAGCTTATGCAGCTTTTCACTCCGGGGAGCTCAAAAATGGAAGTTTTCGAAACTTGTTTTTTTGATATTGTGACCACCTAAAATGACCATTCAAGGTATGTAAAGCATGTTTTAGGCCGTATTTACGTGTTTTTCACCCTATTTGGGTATTGGGTGGGGGGGGGGTCTCCCAAGGGATTGGTACACAACCTGCTCATGCAGCTTTCCACTCTGGACAGCTCAAAAATCGAAGTTTTCAAAACTTGTTTTTTTGATATTGTGATCTCCTAAAATGACCATCCAAGGTATGTAAAGCATGTTTTAGGCTGTATTTACGTGTTTTTCACCCTATTTGGGTATTGGGCGCACGTGGGGGGGGGGTCTCCCAAGGGATTGGTACACAACCTGCTGATGCAGTTTTTCACTCCGGACAGCTCAAAAAGCAAAGTTTTCAAAACTTGGTTTTTTTTGATATTGTGACCACCTAAAATGACCATGCAAGGTATGTAAAGCATGTTTTAGGCCGTATTTACGTGTTTTTCACCCTATTTGGGTCTTGGGTGGGGGGGGAGGGTCTCCCAAGGGATTGGTACACAACCTGCTTATGCAGCGTTTCACTCTGGGCTGCCCAAAAATCGAAGTTTTCAAAACTTGTTTTTTTTTGATATTGCGACCACCTAAAATCACCTCGCACAGGTTGTTAGATCAAAGCCAGGCAGGCGTATATATGGGGAAAACGCCACATATCCCCCCACTTTGGCCTTTGTGGGCCTATTCGCGTACCCTACCCCAAGGGGTTCAATTGTTAGTTCAACCCCTTGTAAAATCATTATTTTGTCCAATAAATGCATCCCCCAATGAGTTTTTGGTCCGGACCCCCCTAGACCCCCCCCACTTGAAACTTACTTTTTTCAAGTTTTCAGGGAGGGGGAGGGTGGGGTGGGGGGGGGGGGTGGGGGAGGGGGGTCAAAAATGTCGAAAAAAATGACCCCCCCCTTTTTTGCGTCGAAAATCATGAATCTTTTGGTTGTTTTCAATTTTGAGCCGAAAAATGTTTCCGGTTCCCAACTCCATAGGGTTTGTATGGGGCGGCGTGGGACGAGCGCTGATGCAGTTTATGCAGTTTTTAGCCATTTTTGGTATGTTGGCAGTTTTGGCGACCTCGGTGACCCCGTGGTACGCACTCTGAGGGGTGTGAGTGGGGATGTTGTGATAGTATATGCCTTCTAGGATACGGAAGGACGCTTTTTGCAGTCTGTAGCTTTGCTGAGGGGCGGTCAAATGCCCGTGCCAAAGACGCGAAATGACTATTTCCACCAATAAAGGCCTAGTGAATGGGCCGGTACACAACCTGCTTATGCAGTTTTTCACCCAGGGCAGCTCAAACATCGAAGTTTTCCAACTTTGTTTTTTTGACATTTCGACCACTCAAAATGACCATCCAAGGTATGTAAAGCATGTTTAAGGCCGTATTTACATGTTTTTCACCCTATTTTGGTATTAGGTCGGGGGGGGGGGGTCCCAAGGGATGGGTACACAACGTGCTCATGCAGTTTTTCACCATGGCCAGCCGAAAAATCGAAGTTTTCGAAAGTTGTTTTTATGATATTGTGGCCACCTAAAATGAGCATCCAAGCTATGTAAAGCATGTTTTAGGCCGTATTTACATGTTTTTCACCCTATTTGGGTAGTAAGTTACGGGGGGGGGGGGTCTCCCAAGGGATTGGTACACAACCTGCTTATGCAGTTTTTCACCCTGGGCAGCTCAAAAATCGAAGTTTACGAATCTTATGTGTTTGGTATTGTGATCATCTAAAATGACCATCCAAGCTATGTAAAGCATATTTTAGCTTGTATTTATATAGTTTTTACCCTATTTAGGGTGTGTTTTGCCTGGGGTAGATTCTCTGCGAGGTGGTGTTGGCGAAGGCAATAGAATTACCATCCAAGCTATGTAAAGCATATTGTAGGCCGTAGTTACGTGTTTTTCACCCTATTTGGGTATTGGGCGCACGTGGGTGGGAGGGTCTCCCAAAGGATTGGTACACAACCAGCTTATGCAGCTTTTCACTCCGGACAGCTCAAAAATGGAAGTTTTCGAAACTTGTTTATTTTGATATTGTGATTACCTAAAATGACCATCCAAGCTATGTAAAGCATGTTTTGGGCCGTATTTACGTGTTTTTCACCCTATTTGGGTATTGGGTGTGGGGGGGGTCTCCCAGGGGATTGGTACACAACCAGCTTATGCAGCTTTTCACTCTGGACGGCTCAAAAATCGAAGGTTTCAAAACTTGGTTTTTCAGATATTGTGACCACCTAAAATGACCATCCAAGGTATGTAAAGCATGTTTTAGGCCGTATTTACGTGTTTTTCACCCTATTTGGGTATTAGGTGGGGGGGGGGGATCTCCCAAGGGATTGGTACACAACCAGCTTATGCGGCTTTTCACTTTCGACGGCTCAAAAATCGAAGTTTTCGAAACTCATTTTTTTGATATTGTGACCACCTAAAATGACCATCCAAGGTATGTAAAGCATGTTTTAGGCCGTATTTACGTGTTTTTCACCCTATTTGGGTATTGGGCGCACGTGGGGGGGCTCTCCCAAGGGATTGGTACACAGCCAGCTTATGCAGCTTTTCACTCCGGACAGCTCAAAAATGGAAGTTTTCGAAACTTGTTTTTTTGATATTGTGACCACCTAAAATGACCATCCAAGGTATGTAAAGCATGTTTTAGGCCGTATTTACGTGTTTTTCACCCTATTTGGGTATTGGGTGGGGGGGCTCAGATCAGAGGCCCTGACAGAGATCCTTGGCTTGACATACCACCTGGTGATGCTGCTTGGACAGAAGAACTCATGGATGCCCTGATTGGTGACTGGCAGCCTGCGTACCATGATCGGCTGCTCAAATGGCTACGAGTTCATTCCACGAGTGAAATGGTTGAGACGGTGGAGAGCCTGGCTACCGCTGAGACAACACGGATCCGTGACAGTGGCTTGAAACAAATCCTTAAGGGTGCCCGCGTCAGCCCAATGGTTTTTTCCAACAGGCCGAGACAACAGTAGAGGGTGTTGTCTCCAGCGTTGCTACTGAATTGCAAAATCTGAAGCGCAGTTTATCTCTTGCAGCCCACATTGTCGAACAAACTACTGCCTGTTCTTCCATACTTCTCAATTACTACCGCACCTATAATATACCACACAGTGAGCCTGCACACTCGCAACGTTGCTACCACATGCACCAAACAGGCGCGCGCGCGTATCTCATTATGCATGCAGCTCTACACGACAAGGCACTGCTGCATGATGCTCAGACAGCGGCCAGGACCCTGCTGGACGGTGCCAACAGACAATCTTCACTGTGGAAAGCATGCAGAGACTGTCCTATCATAGAAATTCCTCGCCCGCCATGCCACGTAGTGCGCTTTGTTCGTAACTGTGTAAGTGCAAAGTTGTTATGGTGCTCAATTTCATGTCTTCTGGATACTGAACACATCAGTCTACATCCTGTTTTACGAGATTATAATGACGCGAGCCCGGCAACATCTACAATATGCATATGGTCTGATGTTGCACTTGAACTTGAGTACCAACAACACTGCACACGCACAAATTGGATATGGTGTCGTCCAGAGGAAGCGCACGCTGTACAGCATATACACCCAGCAGTGATGCCTGTCCTGCAGGCTGAGTTTCAGAGAATGGCGTGGCAGCTATGCACTACCGCTGAAACACTCAAGTCCATGACACATACCACACGTACCCGTTTAGTATGCTTTTTGAGGACACACAAACGATGCAATATCCACACATTGTTCACCCAGCATAGGCCCACTGCTCATAGTGAATGCACACGTCTCGCTACACATGTCATACGCACACATCTGATGAACAAGAATCTGGCCAGCTGGGCAGCCTGCATGCAAACACGGTTACAATTTTTAAATGTCCAAGAACACAAAACCCTATGCATGGCCCGTGCTGTATCTCGAGTACATGAATGGCATCTGTGTGTACCGCCTCCTGTAGAGTACATATATGTCATCCTACACTGCCACATGCTGTGTGTTTACGTGGGTAGAACTGTGTCTGCGTTGATCCAACGGTTACGCAAACACTTCACCACAGCGATAGCCCACACAGAAGACAGCAGGTTCCATGAACAGTTGCGCTGCACCGATCTAGCTGACTGGCTGATCATCCCTCTGGAAATTGTCTGGTCCGGTTGGGAAGCCGCCGTCGCTGAACGTTACTGGTGGGATAAATTTAGACGTTGGGTTTTGAACGACATGCCACCAGGGATCCCGCATGATGGAACCAAAATGTCCAAGTTAGAGCCACAGAGGGCAGTCCAGGCTATCAGAAGCCTGACCACTGCACGTGCTACCAGTGACTTCCCACGCATCGCTGCTCTGAGAAAAGAAATTGGCTCTATCAGCATTGAACTACAGTTGCCTCTATTAATTCCTGCTGTTATACGTGTTCCTTATATGACAGGCGACCAAAAACTGTGCATATCTAAAGTTGTCAACAGTATGGTACGGAAAGTGAAGTGTACAGCTTGGGAACGGCAAGCACTCCGTGGCCGTATCCGTATTGTTCGTACAGTACCCCACACTGTTCGGAGATGTTTTGAGACTGAATCAAACAAGTGTGAAAAGTCCACAGACAGGCCTATATGCTACTGCTCCCCTCAATACCGCAGTTCCTGGGAACGAGGTGGTCCAGTCACTGTACGCGATGGACACTATTGTTTACTCCCTGTGTCTATCAGTTTTAACGACACCAGGTTAGGTAGTAAGGACCCGCTTCCTATGGACGGCAGCAGTTGTCGTGCCGACGCTGTCACTGATCTGGAAAACCTTGCTAGGTTACTCAATGTTCCAATGCCTAACATCAGCAAGCTGCTGCCTCCCAGTGTTTTCCAAACGTCCCGCGGTATGCTGTCGTATGTTCAATCTGTTGCTCAGGACCTAAGTCAATTTGCCATTATCCGGATTGTGGATAAGTCCCCAGGTTCAATGTGGGGCTTTTGCAGAGCATGGGTCTGGGACCCGACAACAGCATTTCTGCACGCTGAAAAATACTCCATCAGTACAGAATCACGCAGTGACTTACTGCAGGGTCTGCTTGATCTTGTACAGTCGAAGGGATGGGTGGCCAGCGACAAAGCACGGTTGGCTCTTTTGTATTTGATCGGCAAAGGTAAATCCTTATCGCTAAAACACATTACGTGGAGGCCCATCTGTGCTCAGTCAGCTCCTGTCATCCCACGCTGGAGGTTACGCCTTGCAGCGCGAGCATTTACGTGCTTTCTAAAGTTTTTGAGCAGTCACATAACAGGTTCCTTTCTGCATCAGTCCATCCAGGATGTAGGACGCTAGATGCTCAATCTTGACACATGGCAGTGCACAGTCATAGGGGAAGCCGACTGTAAGGATCAATTCAATCGGATTTTGCCTAGTGATGCGCTGCGGCACTTTCATGAAGCCACTGAGTGGCTACGCAGCGAATGCCGCTGGCGAGCACCCCAGATGTTTTGGTCACTGCACAAATACGACAAAACACTGGATAGAGCAGGGAAGGCAGCTGCTTTCAATTTTGATGTTATCAGCCATCAGGAACTCACTGAACTGTTGCAATTTTGTTTGCAAAATGACAGCTTCTGCGTCGCTGCCGGGTCCTGCTGGTCCAGGGCATTTGCTCTACCAATGGGAGGCCCGTTCAGCGCACAAGCAGCAGATTTACACAGCTTGTGGTGCTTTCATTTGCGTAAGCAACAGTTCTACAGTTTAGGAAAGCTAAGTTTCAGCGATGCCGGCTACCCCCTGTGGGTCAATAGTCGTGGGCGCGTCATTTCACTTGCACAGTTCCGAGACAACATATTAGTGGCTTCTAAAGGCCCTGGGAGCAGTTGGGCAATGGTAGACGTGTGCAACATCCTGCAACGTGCCTGGTCCCTGCGTGTGTTATGCCCTTGCATTTCTGATAGCGTCGACACATGCCAGCTCACATGCATGTCTGGCCAGCTGCATGCTCTGGGCGTCGCCATGGACCGAAGTGACGGGTACGGTGAGGTCTATGTTCACCCTTCTGCACTTACACCAGAATGGGGTTTGAAACAGGGAGCTCCCCTACAATCACCATGGGCTGTAAATGAGACGAGCTTAGCGAACCTGTTCACCGGAGTTTTGATGAACTGCCGAGTTTTTCTAAAATCTTGGGCAGAGTACTTGTTATCCGCAGCCGCCTGGCTACAGATCAGTTTATTGTGCCACCATCAACGTGCTATGACAGTGAGAGCCTGTCAAAAGTCCCTGCACCGGCTGCTGAGTTATACACCACACAATGCGGGGTTGAGCCAGCGCTGGATTACATACATTTCCCACGACATGCCTTGTAGCAAAACTACTGTGCGTTCCAAATTGGGGCAGTGGCTGCGTGTTCATGCCACATGGGATGATAATAGATATGCATCATGGCACATTCCCCACAGTGGACCCCATACTGACTGGGGTGGTGACTGGTCCACCTGCAGCGGTGCCACCATGAGCCCCCAATCAGGGGGCGGGGGGAGGGGGCCTGTTTGACGTTTGAGACCTGGTGTATGTCTGTAAGAGACACCACAGTCGATTCCTCTCAGTGCGTTAAGATAGTCTGCAACTCATGGCATGGCTGGCCCAGTCTGAGCGGGCAACATTTCACTGTGCATATGCAGATTGTCCCGACGCACGACTTTGGTTACGGACTTTGGTGAAAGGCGCCTAGGGCCGGTCGCTCCGGTCCGTGATCAGCCTTGATCTCTTTTCTTTGGCTGTGCATGTTGGTGCTTTCGCAATCTCCTTGATCGCAATCATCACTTGACACAACCACGTGTCACCGCACGGGGGGGCTCCCAAGGGATTGGTACACAACTTGCTTATGCAGCTTTTCACTCCGGACAGTTCAAAAATTGCAGTTTTCAAAACTTGGTTTTTTTTGATGTTGTGACCACCTAGAATTACCATCCAAGGTATGTAAACCATGTTTTAGGCCGTATTTACGTGTTTTTCACCCTATTTGGGTATTACCTCCAAGGGGGGGGGGGGGTCTCCCAAGGGATTGGTACACAACCAGCTTATGCAGTTTTTTACTCTGGGCAGCTCAAAAATCGAAGTTTTCAAAACTTTTTTTTTTGATATTGCGATCAACTAAAATGACCATCCAAGCTATGTAAAGCATGTTTTAGGCCGCATTTACGTGTTTTTCACCCCCTTTGGGTGTTGGGGGGGGGGGGTCTCCCAAGGGATTGGTACACAACCAGCTTATGCAGCTTTTCACCCTCGACAGCTCAAAAATCAAAGTTGTCAAAACTTGCCTTTTTGATATTGTGACCACCTAAAATGACCATCCAAGGTATGTAAAGCATGTTTTAGGCCGTATTTACGTGTTTTTCACCCTATTTGGGTATTGGGTGGGGGGGGGGGGGTCTCCCAAGGGATTGGTACACAACCAGCTTATGCAGCTTTTCACTCTGGACAGCTCAAAAATCGGAGTTTTCAAAACTTGGTTTTTTTGATATTGTGACCACCTAAAATGACCATCAAAGGTATGTAAAGCATGCTTTAGGCCGTATTTACGTGTTTTTCACCCTATTTGGGTATTGGGGGGGGGGGGGCGTCTCCCAAGGGATTGGTACACAACCAGCTTATGCAGCTTTTCACTCTGGACAGATCAAAAATCGAAGTTTTCAAACCTTGGTTTTTTAGATATTGTGACCACCTAAGATGACCATCCAAGCTATGTAAAGCATGTTTCAGGCCGTATTTACGTGTTTGTCACCCTGTTTGGGTATTGGGCGTACGGGGGGGGGGGGGGGTTCCCAAGGGATTGGTACACAACCAGCTTATGCAGCTTTTCACTCTGGACAGCTCAAAAATCGAAGTTTTCAAAACTTGTTTTTTTGATATTGTGACCACCTAAAATGACCATCCAAGGTATGTAAAGCATGTTTTAGGCCGTATTTACGTGTTTTTCACCCTATTTGGGTATTGGGTGGGGGGGGGGGGGGTCTCCCAAGGGATTGGTACACAACCAGCTTATGCAGCTTTTCACTCTGGACAGCTCAAAAATCGGAGTTTTCAAAACTTGGTTTTTTTGATATTGTGACCACCTAAAATGACCATCAAAGGTATGTAAAGCATGCTTTAGGCCGTATTTACGTGTTTTTCACCCTATTTGGGTATTGGGGGGGGGGGCGTCTCCCAAGGGATTGGTACACAACCAGCTTATGCAGCTTTTCACTCTGGACAGATCAAAAATCGAAGTTTTCAAACCTTGGTTTTTTAGATATTGTGACCACCTAAGATGACCATCCAAGCTATGTAAAGCATGTTTCAGGCCGTATTTACGTGTTTGTCACCCTGTTTGGGTATTGGGCGTACGGGGGGGGGGGGGTTCCCAAGGGATTGGTACACAACCAGCTTATGCAGCTTTTCACTCTGGACAGCTCAAAAATCGAAGTTTTCAAAACTTGTTTTTTTGATATTGTGACCACCTAAAATGACCATCCAAGGTATGTAAAGCATGTTTTAGGCCGTATTTACGTGTTTTTCACCCTATTTGGGTATTGGGTGGGGGGGGGGGGGGGGGGTCTCCCAAGGGATTGGTACACAACCAGCTGATGCAGCTTTTCACTCTGGACAGCTCAAAAATCGGAGTTTTCAAAACTTGGTTTTTTTGATATTGTGACCACCTAAAATGACCATCCAAGGTATGTAAAGCATGCTTTAGGCCGTATTTACGTGTTTTTCACCCTATTTGGGTATTGGGGGGGGGGGGGGCGTCTCCCAAGGGATTGGTACACAACCTGCTTATGCAGCTTTTCACTCTGGACAGCTCAAAAATCGAAGTTTTCAAAACTTGGTTTTTTAGATATTGTGACCACCTAAGATGACCATCCAAGCTATGTAAAGCATGTTTTAGGCCGTATTTACGTGTTTGTCACCCTGTTTGGGTATTGGGCGCACGGGGGGGGGGGGGTTCCCAAGGGATTGGTACACAACCAGCTTATGCAGCTTTTCACTCTGGACAGCTCAAAAATCGAAGTTTTCAAAACTTGTTTTTTTGATATTGTGACCACCCAAAATGACCATCCAAGGTATGTAAAGCATGTTTTAGGCCGTATTTATGTGTTTTTCACCCTATTTGGGTATTGGGTTGGGGGGGAGGGGGGGTCTCCCAAGGGATTGGTACACAACCTGCTTATGCAGTTTTTTACTCTGGGCAGCTCAAAAATCGAAGTTTTCAAAACTTGTTTTTTTGATATGGTGATCACCTAAAATTACCATCCAAGCTATGTAAAGCATGTTGTAGGCCGTACTTACGTGTTTTTCACCCTATTTGGGTATTGGGCGCACGTGGGGGGGGGGGGGGGGGGGTCTCCCAAAGGATTGGTACACAACCAGCTTATGAAGTTTTTCACTTTGGACAGCTCAAAAAGCGAAGTTTTCGAAACTTGTTTTTTTGATATTGTGATCAACTAAAATGACCATCCAAGCTATGTAAAGCATGTTTTAGGCCGTATTTACGTGTTTTTCATCCTATTTGGGTATTGGGGGGGGGGGGGGCTCCCAAGGGATTGGTACACAACCTGCTTATGCAGCTTTTCACCCTCGACAGCTCAAAAATCAAAATTTTCAAAACTTGTTTTTTTGATATTGTGACCACCTAAAATGACCATGCAAGGTATGTAAAGCATGTTTTAGGCCGTATTTACGTGTTTTTCACCCTATTTGGGTATTGGGTGGGGGGGGGGGCACCCAAGGGATTGGTACACAACCAGCTTATGCAGCTTTTCACTTTGGACAGCTCAAAAATCGAAGTTTTCAAAACTTGGTTTTTTCATATTGTGATCACCCAAATTGACCATCCAAGCTATGTAAAGCATGTTTTAGGCTGTAGATACGTGTTTTTCACCCCCTTTGGGTATCCGGGGGGGGTCCTCCCAAGGGATTGGTACACAACCAGCTTATGCAGCTTTTCACTCTGGACAGCTCAAAAATCGAAGTTTTCGAAACTTGGTTTTTTTGATATTGTGACCACCTAAAATGACCATCCAAGGTATGTAAAGCATGTTTTAGGCCGTATTTCCGTGTTTTTCACCCTATTTGGGTATTTGGGGGGGGGGGGGGGGGGCTCCCAAGGGATTGGTACACAACCTGCTTATGCAGCTTTTCACCCTCGACAGCTCAAAAATCAAAATTTTCAAAACTTGTTTTTTTGATATTGTGACCACCTAAAATGACCATCCAAGGTATGTAAAGCACATTTTAGGCCGTATTTACTTGTTTTTCACCCTATTTGGGTATTGGGTTGGGGGGGGGGGGGTCTCCCAAGGGATTGGTACACAACCTGCCTATGCAGCCTTTCACTCCGGACAGCTCAAAAATCTAAGTTTTCAAAACTTGTTTTTTTTTGATATTGTGACCACCTAAAATGACCATGCAAGGTATGTAAAGCATGTTTTAGGCCGTATTTACGTGTTTTTCACCCTATTTGGGTATTGGGTGGGGGGGGGGGTCTCCCAAGGGATTGGTACACAACCAGCTTATGCAGCTTTTCACTTTGGACAGCTCAAAAATCGAAGTTTTCAAAACTTGGTTTTTTCATATTGTGATCACCCAAATTGACCATCCAAGGTATGTAAAGCATGTTTTAGGCTGTAGTTACGTGTTTTTCACCCTATTTGGGTATTGGGTGGGGGGGGGGGGGGGGGGTCTCCGAGGGGATTGGTACACAACCTGCTGATGCAGTTTATTACTCCGGGCAGCTCAAAAATCGAAGTTTTCAAAACTTGTTTTTTTGATATTGTGACCACCTAAAATGACCATCCAAGGTATGTAAAGCATGTTTTAGGCCGTATTCACGTGTTTTTCACCCTATTTGGGTATTGGGTGGGGGGGGGGGTCTCCCAAGGGATTGGTACACAACCAGCTTATGCAGCTTTTCACTCCGGACAGCTCTAAAATCGAAGTTTTCGAAACTTGTTTTTTTTTTGATATTGTGACCACCTAAAATGATCATGCAGGGTATGTAAAGCATGTTTTAGGCCGTATTTACGTGTTTTTCACCCTATTTGGGTATTGGGGGGGGGGGTCTCCCAAGGGATTGGTACACAACCAGCTTATGCAGCTTTTCACTTTGGACAGCTCAAAAATCGAAGTTTTCGAAACTTGTTTTTTTCATATTGTGATCACCCAAATTGACCATCCAAGCTATGTAAAGCATGTTTTAGGCTGTAGTTACGTGTTTTTCACCCCCTTTGGGTATTGGGGGGGGGGTCTCCCAAGGGATTGGTACACAACCAGCTTATATAGCTTTTCACTCTGGACGGCTCAAAAATCGAAGTTTTCGAAACTTGGTTTTTTTGATATTGTGACCACCTAAAATGACCATCTAAGGTATGTAAAGCATGTTTTAGGCCGTATTTACGTGTTTTTCACCCTATTTGGGTATTGGGTGGGGGGGGGGGGTCTCTGAGGGGATTGGTACACAACCTGCTTATGCAGTTTATTACTCCGGGCAGCTCAAAAATCGAAGTTTTCAAAACTTGTTTTTTTGATATTGTGACCACCTAAAATGACCATCCAAGGTATGTAAAGCATGTTTTAGGCCGTATTCACGTGTTTTTCACCCTATTTGGGTATTGGGTGGGGGGGGGGGTCTCCCAAGGGATTGGTACACAACCTGCTTATGCAGCTTTGCACTCTGGAAAGCTCAAAAATCGAAGTTTTCAAAACTTGTTTTTTTGATATTGTGACCACCTAAAATGACCATCCAAGGTATGTAAAACATGTTTTAGGCCGTATTTACGTGTTTTTCACCCTAATTGGGTATTACCTTCGAGTGGGGGGGGGGGGGGGGGGTCACCCAAGGGATTGGTACACAACCAGCTTTTGCAGCTTTTCACTCTGGACAGCTCAAAAATCGAAGTTTTCAAAACTTGTTTTTTTGATATTGTGACCACCTAAAATGACCATCCAAGGTATGTAAAGCATGTTTTAGGCCGTATTTACGTGTTTTTCACCCTATTTTGGTATTGGGGGGGGGGGGGCTCCCAAGGGATTGGTACACAACCTGCTTATGCAGCTTTTCACCCTCGACAGCTCAAAAATCAAAATTTTCAAAACTTGTTTTTTTGATATTGTGACCACCTAAAATGACCATCCAAGGTATGTAAAGCACATTTTAGGCCGTATTTACGTGTTTTTCACCCTATTTGGGCATTGGGTTGGGGGGGGGGGGTCTCCCAAGGGATTGGTACACAACCTGCCTATGCAGCCTTTCACTCCGGCAGCTCAAAAATCGAAGTTTTCGAAACTTGTTTTTTTTTGATATTGTGACCACCTAAAATGACCATGCAAGGTATGTAAAGCATGTTTTAGGCCGTATTTACGTGTTTTTCACCCTATTTGGGTATTGGGTGGGGGGGGGGGGGGTCTCCCAAGGGATTGGTACACAACCAGCTTATGCAGCTTTTCACTTTGGACAGCTCAAAAATCGAAGTTTTCAAAACTTGGTTTTTTCATATTGTGATCACCCAAATTGACCATCCAAGCTATGTAAAGCATGTTTTAGGCTGTAGATACGTGTTTTTCACCCCCTTTGGGTATCCGGGGGGGGTCCTCCCAAGGGATTGGTACACAACCAGCTTATGCAGCTTTTCACTCTGGACAGCTCAAAAATCGAAGTTTTCGAAACTTGGTTTTTTTGATATTGTGACCACCTAAAATGACCATCCAAGGTATGTAAAGCATGTTTTAGGCCGTATTTACGTGTTTTTCACCCTATTTGGGTATTGGGGGGGGGGGGGGCTCCCAAGGGATTGGTACACAACCTGCTTATGCAGCCTTTCACTCCGGACAGCTCAAAAATCTAAGTTTTCAAAACTTGTTTTTTTTTTGATATTGTGACCACCTAAAATGACCATGCAAGGTATGTAAAGCATGTTTTAGGCCGTATTTAAGTGTTTTTCACCCTATTTGGGTATTGGGTGGGGGGGGGGGGGGTCTCCCAAGCGATTGGTACACAACCAGCTTATGCAGCTTTTCACTTTGGACAGCTCAAAAATCGAAGTTTTCAAAACTTGGTTTTTTCATATTGTGATCACCCAAATTGACCATCCAAGGTATGTAAAGCATGTTTTAGGCTGTAGTTACGTGTTTTTCACCCCCTTTGGGTATTGGGGGGGGGTCCTCCCAAGGGATTGGTACACAACAAGCTTATGCAGCTTTTCACCCTAGGCAACTCAAAAATCGAAGTTTTCGAAACTTGGTTTTTTTGATATTGTGACCACCTAAAATGACCATCCAAGGTATGTAAAGCATGTTTTAGGCCGTATTTACGTGTTTTTCACCCTATTTGGGTATTGGGTGGGGGGGGGGGGGGGGGGTCTCCGAGGGGATTGGTACACAACCTGCTGATGCAGTTTATTACTCCGGGCAGCTCAAAAATCGAAGTTTTCAAAACTTGTTTTTTTGATATTGTGACCACCTAAAATGACCATCCAAGGTATGTAAAGCATGTTTTAGGCCGTATTCACGTGTTTTTCACCCTATTTGGGTATTGGGTGGGGGGGGGGGGGGGTCTCCCAAGGGATTGGTACACAACCAGCTTATGCAGCTTTTCACTTTGGACAGCTCAAAAATCGAAGTTTTCAAAACTTGGTTTTTTCATATTGTGATCACCCAAATTGACCATCCAAGGTATGTAAAGCATGTTTTAGGCTGTAGTTACGTGTTTTTCACCCCCTTTGGGTATTGGGGGGGGGTCCTCCCAAGGGATTGGTACACAACAAGCTTATGCAGCTTTTCACTCTGGACAGCTCAAAAATCGAAGTTTTCGAAACTTGGTTTTTTTGATATTGTGACCACCTAAAATGACCATCCAAGGTATGTAAAGCATGTTTTAGGCCGTATTTACGTGTTTTTCACCCTATTTGGGTATTGGGTGGGGGGGGGGGGGTCTCCGAGGGGATTGGTACACAACCTGCTGATGCAGTTTATTACTCCGGGCAGCTCAAAAATCGAAGTTTTCAAAACTTGTTTTTTTGATATTGTGACCACCTAAAATGACCATCCAAGGTATGTAAAGCATGTTTTAGGCCGTATTCACGTGTTTTTCACCCTATTTGGGTATTGGGTGGGGGGGGGGGGTCTCCCAAGGGATTGGTACACAACCAGCTTATGCAGCTTTTCACTCCGGACAGCTCAAAAATCGAAGTTTTCGAAACTTGTTTTTTTTTTGATATTGTGACCACCTAAAATGATCATGCGAGGGTATGTAAAGCATGTTTTAGGCCGTATTTACGTGTTTTTCACCCTATTTGGGTATTGGGGGGGGGGGGTCTCCCAAGGGATTGGTACACAACCAGCTTATGCAGCTTTTCACTTTGGACAGCTCAAAAATCGAAGTTTTCGAAACTTGTTTTTTTCATATTCTGATCACCCAAATTGACCATCCAAGCTATGTAAAGCATGTTTTAGGCTGTAGTTACGTGTTTTTCGACCCCTTTGGGTATTGGGGGGGGGGTCTCCCAAGGGATTGGTACACAACCAGCTTATATAGCTTTTCACTCTGGACGGCTCAAAAATCGAAGTTTTCGAAACTTGGTTTTTTTGATATTGTGACCACCTAAAATGACCATCTAAGGTATGTAAAGCATGTTTTAGGCCGTATTTACGTGTTTTTCACCCTATTTGGGTATTGGGTGGGGGGGGGGGGGGGTCTCTGAGGGGATTGGTACACAACCTGCTTAGGCAGTTTATTACTCCGGGCAGCTCAAAAATCGAAGTTTTCAAAACTTGTTTTTTTGATATTGTGACCACCTAAAATGACCATCCAAGGTATGTAAAGCATGTTTTAGGCCGTATTCACGTGTTTTTCACCCTATTTGGGTATTGGGTGGGGGGGGGGGGTCTCCCAAGGGATTGGTACACAACCTGCTTATGCAGCTTTTCACTCTGGACAGCTCAAAAATCGAAGTTTTCAAAACTTGTTTTTTTGATATTGTGACCACCTAAAATGACCATCCAAGGTATGTAAAGCCTGTTTTAGGCCGTATTTACGTGTTTTTCACCCTAATTGGGTATTACCTTCGAGGGGGGGGGGGGGGTCACCCAAGGGATTGGTACACAACCAGCTTTTGCAGCTTTTCACTCTGGACAGCTCAAAAATCGAAGTTTTCAAAACTTGTTTTTTAGATATTGTGACCACCTAAAATGACCATCCAAGGTATGTAAAGCATGTTTTAGGCCGTATTTACGTGTTTTTCACCCTATTTGGGTATTGGGTGGGGGGGGGGGGGTCTCCGAGGGGATTGGTACACAACCAGCTTATGCAGTTTATTACTCCGGGCAGCTCAAAAATCGAAACTTTCAAAACTTGTTTTTTTGATATTGTGACTGCCTAAAATGACCATCCAAGGTATGTAAAGCATGTTTTAGGCCGTATTTACGTGTTTTTCACCGTATTTGGGTATTGGGTGGGGGGGGTCTCCCAAAGGATTGGTACACAACCTGCTTATGCGGTTTTTCACTTTGGACAGCTCAAAAATGGAAGTTTTCAAAACTTGTTTTTTTGATATTCCGACCATCTGAAATGACCATCCAAGGTATGTAAAGCATGTTTTAGGCCGTATTTACGTGTTTTTCACCCTATTTGGGTATTACCTCCGGGGGGGGGGGGGGGGGTCACCCAAGGGATTGGTACACAACCAGCTTATGCAGCTTTTCACCCTAGGCAACTCAAAAATGGAAGTTTTCAAAACTTGGTTTTTTTGATATTGTGACCACCTAAAATGACCATCCAAGGCATGTAAAGCATGTTTTAGGCCGTATTTACGTGTTTTTCACCCTATTTGGGTATTGGGTGGGGGGGGGGGTCTCCCAAGGGATTGGTACACAACCTGCTTATGCAGTTTTTTACTCTTGGCAGCTCAAAAATTGAAGTTTTAAAAACTTGTTTTTTTATATTGTGACCACCTAAAATGACCATCCAAGGTATGTAAAGCACATTTTAGGCCGTATTTACGTGTTTTTCACCCTATTTGGGTATTGGGCGCACGTGGGGGGGGGGGGGTCTCCCAAGGGATTGGTACACATCCAGCTTATGCAGCTTTTCACTCTGGACAGCTCAAAAATCGAAGTTTTCAAAACTTGTTTTTTTGATATTGTGACCACCTAAAATGACCATCCAAGGCATGTAAAGCATGTTTTAGGCCGTACTTACGTGTTTTTCACCCTCTTTGGGTATTGGGTGGGGGGGGGGGTTCCCAAGGGATTTGGTACACAACCTGCTTATGCAGCTTTTTTACTCTGGGCAGCTCAAAAATCAAAATTTTCAAAACTTGTTTTTTTGATATTCTGACCACCTAAAATTACCATCCAAGGTATGTAAAGCATGTTGTAGGCCGTATTTACGTGTTTTTCACCCTATTTGGGTATTGGGTTGGGGGGGTGTCCCAAGGGATTGGTACATAACCAGCTTATATAGCTTTTCACTCTGGACAGCTCAAAAATCGAAGTTTTCAAAACTTGGTTTTTTTGATATTGTGACCGCCTAAAATGACCATCCAAGGTATGTAAAGCATGTTTTAGGCCGTATTTACATGTTTTTCACCCTATTTGGGTATTGGGTTGGGGGGTCTCCCAAGGGATTGGTACACAGCCTGCTTATATAGCTTTTCACTCTGGACAGCTCAAAAATCGAAGTTTTCAAAACTTGGTTTTTTTGATATTGTGACCACCTAAAATTACCATGCAAGGTATGTAAAGCATGTTTTAGGCCGTATTTACGTGTTTTTCACCCTATTTGGGTATTGGGCGCGCGTGGGGGGGGGTCTCCCAAAGGATTGGTACACAACCAGCTTATGCAGTTTTTCACTTTGGACAGCTCAAAAATTGAAGTTTTCGAAATTTTTTTTTTGATATTGTGGCCACCTAAAATGACCATCCAAGCTATGTAAAGCATGTTTTAGGCCGTATTTACGTGTTTTTCACCCTATTTAGGTATTGGGTGGGGGGGTCTCCTAAGGGATTGGTACACAACCTGCTTATGCAGCTTTTCACTTTGGACAGCTCAAAAATGGAAGTTTTCAAAACTTGTTTGTTTGATATTGTGACCACCTAAAATGACCATCCAAGGTATGTAAAGCATGTTTTAGGCCGTATTTACGTGTTTTTCACCCTATTTGGGTATTGGGTTGGGGGGGTCTCCCAAGGGATTGGTACATAACCAGCTTATATAGCTTTTCACTCTGGACATCTCAAAAATCGAAGTTTTCAAAACTTGGTTTTTTTGATATTGTGACCACCTAAAATGACCATCCAAGGTATGTGAAGCATGTTTTAGGCCGTATTTACGTGTTTTTCACCCTATTTGGGTATTGGGCGCGCGTCGGGGGGGGTCTCCCAAGGGATTGGTACACAACCAGCTTATGCACCTTTTCACTTTGGACAGCTCAAAAATCGAAGTGTTTGAAACTTGTTTTTTTGATATTGCGATCACCTAAAATAACCATGCAAGGTATGTAAAGCGTGTTTTCGGCTATATTTACGTGTTTTTCACCCTATTTGGGTATTCGGTGGGGGGGGGGGGGGTGGGGGTCTCCCAAGGGATTGGTACACAAAGTGCTTATGCAGCTTTTCACTCCGGACAGCTCAAAAATGGAAGTTTTCAAAACTTGGTTTTTTTGATATTGTGACCACCTAAAAGTACCGTCCAAGGCATGTAAAGCATGTTTTAGGCCGTATTTACATGTTTTTCACCCTATTTGGGTATTGGGTGGGGGGGGGGGGGGTCTCCCAAGGGATTGGTACACAACCTGCTTATGCAGCTTTTCACTCTGGGCAGCTCAAAAATCCAAGTTTTCAAAACTTGTTTTTTTGATATTGTGATCACCTAAAATTACCATCCAAGCTATGTAAAGCATGTTGTAGGCCGTAGCTACGTGTTTTTCACCCTATTTGGGTATTGGGCGCACGTGGGGGGGGGGGGGGTCTCCCAAAGGATTGGTACACAACCAGCTTATGCAGTTTTTCACTTTGGAGAAGCTCAAAAATCGAAGTTTTCGAAAGTTTTTTTTTGCTATTGGGATCACCTAAAATGACCATCCAAGGTATGTAAAGCATGTTTTAGGCCGTATTTACGTGTTTTTCACCCTATTTGGGTATTACTTCCGAGGGGGGGGGGTCACCCAAGGGATTGGTACACAACCAGCTTATGCAGCTTTTCACCCTAGGCAACTCAAAAATCAAAGTTTTAAAAACCTGTTTTTTTGATATTGTGAGCACCTAAAATGACCATGCAAGGTATGTAAAGCATGTTTTAGGCCGTATTTACGTGTTTTTCACCCTATTTGGGTATTGGGCGCACGTGGGGGGGGGGTCTCCCAAGGGATTGGTACACAACCAGCTTATGCAGCCTTTCACTCCGGACAGCTCAAAAATCAAAGTTTAAAAAACCTGTTTTTTTGATATTGTGACCACCTAAAATTACCATGCAAGGTATGTAAAGCATGTTTTAGGCCGTATTTGCGTGTTTTTCACCCTATTTGGGTATTGGGCGCACGTGGGGGGGGGGGGGGGGGCTCCCAAGGGATTGGTACACAACCAGCTTATGCAGCTTTTCACTTTGGACAGCTCAAAAATGGAAGTTTTCGAAACTTGTTTTTTTGATATTGTGACCACCTAAAATGACCATCCAAGGCATGTAAAGCATGTTTTAGGCCGTATTTACGTGTTTTTCACCCTATTTGGGTATTGGGTGGGGAGGGGGGGGGGGGCTTTCAAGGGATTGGTACAGAACCAGCTTATGCAGCTTTTCACTCTGGACAGCTCAAAAATGGAAGTTTTCGAAACTTGTTTTTTTGATATTGTGACCACCCAAAATTACCATCCAAGCTATGTAAAGCATGTTGTAGGCCGTAGCTACGTGTTTTTCACCCTATTTGGGTATTGGGCGCACGTGTGGGGGGGGGGGGTCTCCCAAAGGATTGGTACACAACCAGCTTATGCAGTTTTTCACTTGTGACAGCTCAAAAATCGAAGTTTTCGAAAATTGTTTTTGTGATATTGTGATCACCTAAAATGACCATCCAAGCTATGTAAAGCATGTTTTAGGCCGTATTTCCGTGTTTTTCACCCTATTTGGGTATTGGGTGGGGGGGGGGGGGGTCTCCCAGGGGATTGGTACACAACCAGCTTATGCAGCTTTTCACTTTGGGCAGCTCAAAAATCGAAGTTTTCAAAACTTGGTTTTTTTGATATTGTGACCACCTAAAATGACCATCCAAGCTATGTAAAGCATGTTTTAGGCCGTATTTACGTGTTTTTCACCCTATTTGGGTATTGGGTGGGGGGGGGGGGTCTCCCAAGGGATTGGTACACAACCTGCTTATGCAGTTTTTTACTCTAGACAGCTCAAAAATCGAAGTTTTCAAAACTTGTTTTTTGGATATTGTGATCACCTAAAATAACCATCCAAGCTATGCAAAGCATGTTTTAGGTTGTATTTACGTGTTTTTCACCCTATTTGGGTATTGGGTGGCGGGGGGGTCTCCCAAGGGATTGGTACACAACCTGCTTATGCAGCTTTTCACTTTGGACAGCTCAAAAATGGAAGTTTTCGAAACTTGTTTTTTTGATATTGTGACCACCTAAAATGACCATCCAAGGTATGTAAAGCATGTTTTAGGCTGTAGTTAGGTGTTTTTCACCCCCTTTGGGTATTGGGTTGGGGGGGTCTCCCAAGGGATAGCTACATAACCAGCTTATGCAGTTTTTCACTTTGGACAGCTCAAAAATCGAAGTTTTCGAAACTTGTTTTTTTGATATTGTGATCACCTAAAATAACCATCCAAGCTATGTAAAGCATGTTTTAGGCCGTATTTACGTGTCTTTCACCCTATTTGGGTATTGGGTGGGGGGGGGGGGGGTCTCCCAAAGGATTGGTACACAACCAGGTTATGCAGTTTTTCACTTTGGACAGCTCAAAAATCGAAGGGTTCGAAAATTGTTTTTTTGATAATGTGATCACCTAAAATGACCATCCAAGCTATGTAAAGCATGTTTTAGGCCGTATTTCCGTGTTTTTCACCCTATTTGGGTATTGGGTGGGGGGGGTCTCCCAGGGGATTGGTAGACAACCAGCTTATATAGCTTTTCACTTTGGGCAGCGCAAAAATCGAAGTTTTCAAAACTTGGTTTTTTTGATATTGTGACCACCTAAAAGTACCGTCCAAGCTATGTAAAGCATGTTTTAGGCCGTATTTACATGTTTTTCACCCTATTTGGGTATTGGGTGGGGGGGGGGGGGGTCTCCCAAGGGATTGGTACACAACCTGCTTATGCAGCTTTTCACTCTGGGCAGCTCAAAAATCCAAGTTTTCAAAACTTGTTTTTTTGATATTGTGATCACCTAAAATTACCATCCAAGCTATGTAAAGCATGTTGTAGGCCCTAGCTACGTGTTTTTCACCCTATTTGGGTATTGGGCGCACGTGGGGGGGGGGGGTCTCCCAAAGGATTGGTACACAACCAGCTTATGCATTTTTTCACTTTGGAGAAGCTCAAAAATCGAAGTTTTCGAAACTTTTTTTTTTGCTATTGGGATCACCTAAAATGAGCATCCAAGCTATGTAAAGCATGTTTTATGCCGTATTTACGTGTTTTTCACCCTCTTTGGGTATTGGGGGGGGGGGGGGTCTCCCAAAGGATTGGTACACAACCAGCTTATGCAGCTTTTCACTCTGGACAGCTCAAAAATCGAAGTTTTCGAAACTTGTTTTTTTGATATTGTGACCGCCTAAAATGACCATCCAAGGTATGTAAAGCATGTTTTAGGCCGTATTTACGTGTTTTTCACCCTATTTGGGTATTACCTCCGAGGGGGGGGGGGGGGTCACCCAAGGGATTGGTACACAACCACCTTATGCAGCTTTTCACCCTAGGCAACTCAAAAATCAAAGTTTTAAAAACCTGTTTTTTTGATATTGTGACCACCTAAAATGACCATGCAAGGTATGTAAAGCATGTTTTAGGCCGTATTTACGTGTTTTTCACCCTATTTGGGTATTGGGCGCACGTGGGGGGGGGGGTCTCCCAAGGGATTGGTACACAACCTGCTTATGCAGTTTTTCACTTTGGACAGCTCAAAAATCAAAGTTTTAAAAACCTGTTTTTTTGATATTGTGACCACCTAAAATTACCATGCAAGGTATGTAAAGCATGTTTTAGGCCGTATTTACGTGTTTTTCACCCTATTTGGGTATTGGGCGCACGTGGGGGGGGGGGGTCTCCCAAGGGATTGGTACACAACCTGCTTCTGCGGTTTTTCACTTTGGACAGCTCAAAAATCGAAGTTTTCAGAACTTGGTTTTTTGATATTGTGACCACCTAAAATGACCATCCAAGGCATGTAAAGCATGTTTTAGGCCGTATTTACGTGTTTTTCACCCTATTTGGGTATTGGGCGCACGTGGGGGGGGGGGGTCTCCCAAGGGATTGGTACGCAACCAGCTTATGCAGCTTTTCACTCTGGACAGCTCAAAAATCGAAGTTTTCAAAACTTGGTTTTTTTTGATATTGTGACCACCTAAAATGACCATCCAAGGCATGTAAACCATGTTTTAGGCCGTATTTACGTGTTTTTCACCCTATTTGGGTATTGGGCGCACGTGGGGGGGGGGGGGTCTCCCAAGGGATTGGTACACAACCAGCTTATGCAGCTTTTCACTCTGGACAGCTCAAAAATCGAAGCTTTCAGAACTTGGTTTTTTTTGATATTGTGACCACCTAAAATTACCATGCAAGGTATGTAAAGCATGTTTTAGGCCGTATTTACGTGTTTTTCACCCTATTTGGGTATTGGGCGCACGTGGGGGGGGGGGGTCTCCCAAGGGATTGGTACACAACCTGCTTATGCAGCTTTTCACTCCGGACAGCTGAAAAATGGAAGTTTTCAAAACTCGGTTTTTTGATATTGTGACCACCTAAAATGACCATCCAAGGCATGTAAAGCATGTTTTAGGCCGTATTTACGTGTTTTTCACCCTATTTGGGTATCGGGCGCACGTGGGGGGGGGTCTCCCAAAGGATTGGTACACAACCTGCTTATGCAGTTTTTCACTTTGGACAGCTCAAAAATCAAAGTTTTAAAAACCTGTTTTTTTGATATTGTGACCACCTAAAATTACCATGCAAGGTATGTCAAGCATGTTTTAGGCCGTATTTACGTGTTTTTCACCCTATTTGGGTATTGGGCGCACGTGGGGGGGGGGGTCTCCCAAGGGATTGGTACACAACCAGCTTATGCAGCTTTTCACTCTGGACAGCTCAAAAATCGAAGTTTTCGAAACTTGTTTTTTAGATATTGTGACCACCTAAAATGACCATCCAAGGCATGTAAAGCATGTTTTAGGCCGTATTTACGTGTTTTTCACCCTATTTGGGTATTGGGTAGGGGGGGGGGGGGGCTTTCAAGGGATTGGTACAGAACCAGCTTATGCAGCTTTTCACTCTGGACAGCTCAAAAATGGAAGTTTTCAAAACTTGGTTTTTTTGATATTGTGACCACCTAAAATTACCATCCAAGCTATGTAAAGCATGTTTTAGGCCGTAGCTACGTGTTTTTCACCCTATTTGGGTATAGGGCGCACGTGGGGGGGGGGGGGTCTCCCAAAGGATTGGTACACAACCAGCTTATGCAGTTTTTCACTTTGGACAGCTCAAAAATCGAAGTTTTCAAAAATTGTTTTTTTGATATTGTGATCTCCTAAAATGACCATCCAAGCTATGTAAAGCATGTTTTAGGCCGTATTTTCCGTGTTTTTCACCCTATTTGGGTATTGGGTGGGGGGGGTCTCCCAGGGGATTGGTACACAACCAGCTTATATAGCTTTTCACTTTGGGCAGCTCAAAAATGGAAGTTTTCAAAACTTGTTTGTTTGATATTGTGACCACCTAAAATGACCATCCAAGGTATGTAAAGCATGTTTTAGGCCGCATTTACGTGTTTTTCACCCTATTTGGGTATTGGGTTGGGGAGGTCTCCCAAGGGATAGCTACACAACCAGCTTATATAGCTTTTCACTCTGGACAGCTCAAAAATCGAAGTTTTCAAAACGTGGTTTTTTTGATATTGTGACCACCTAAAATTACCATCCGAGCTATGTAAAGCATGTTTTAGGCCGTAGTTACGTGTTTTTCACCCTATTTGGGTATTGGGCGCGCGTGGGGGGGGGGGGGGGTCTCCCAAAGGATTGGTACACAACCTGCTTATATAGCTTTTCACTTTGGACAGCTCAAAAATCGAAGTTTTCGAAACTTGTCTTTTAGATATTGTGACCACCTAAAATAACCATCCAAGCTATGTAAAGCATGTTTTAGGTTGTATTTACGTGTCTTTCACCCTATTTGGGTATTGGGTGGGGGGGGGGGGGTCTCCCAAGGGATTGGTACACAACCTGCTTATGCAGCTTTTCACTTTGGACAGCTCAAAAATGGAAGTTTTCAAAACTTGTTTGTTTGATATTGCGACCACCTAAAATGACCATCCAAGGTATGCAAAGCATGTTTTAGGCCATATTTACGTGTTTTTCACCCTATTTGGGTATTGGGTTGGGGGGGTCTCCCAGGGGATTGGTACACAACCAACTTATATAGCTTTTCACTCTGGACAGCTCAAAAATCGAAGTTTTCAAAACTTGGTTTTTCTGATGTTGTGACCACCTAAAATGACCATCCAAGGTATGTAAAGCATGTTTTAGGCCGTATTTACGTGTTTTTAACCCTATTTGGGTATTGGGTGGGGGGGGGGGGTCTCCCAAGGGATTGGTACACAACCTGCTTATGCAGCTTTTTACTCTGGGCAGCTCAAAAATCCAAGTTTGCAAAACTTGTTTTTTAGATATTGTGACCACCTAAAATTACCATCCGAGCTATGTAAAGCATGTTTTAGGCCGTAGCTACGTGTTTTTCACCCTATTTGGGTATTGGGCGCGCGTGGGGGGGGGGTCTTCCAAACGATTGGTACACAACCAGCTTATGCGGTTTTTCACTTTGGACAGCTCAAAAATCAAAGTTTTCGAAACTTGTTTTTTTGATACTGTGATCACCTAAAATGACCATCCAAGGTATGTAAAGCATGTTTTAGGCCGTATTTACGTGTTTTTCACCCTATTTGGGTATTGGGTGGGGGGGGGGGGTCTCCCAAGGGATTGGTACACAACCTGCTTATGCAGCTTTTCACTCTGGACAACTCAAAAATCGAAGTTTTCAAAACTTGTTTTTTTGATATTGTGACCAACTAAAATTACCATCCAAGCTATGTAAAGCATGTTGTAGGCCGTAGTTACGTGTTTTTCACCCTATTTGCGTATTGGGCGCGCGTGGGGGGGGGGGGCCTCCCAAAGGATTGGTACACAACCAGCTTATGCAGTTTTTCACTTTGGACAGCTCAAAAATCGAAGTTTTCGAAACTTGTTTTTTTGATATTGTGATCACCTAAAATGACCATCCAAGCTATGTAAAGCATGTTTTAGGCCGTATTTACGTGTTTTTCACCCTATTTGGGTATTGGGTGCGGGGGGGGGGGGTCTCCCAAGGGATTGGTACACAACCAGCTTATGCAGCTTTTTTACTCTGGGCAGCTCAAAAATCGGAGTTTTCAAAACTTGTTTTTTTGATATTGTGATCACCTAAAATAACCATCCAAGCTATGTAAAGCATGTTGTAGGCCGTATTTACGTGTTTTTCACCCTATTTGGGTATTGGGTGCCGGGGGGGTCTCCCAAGGGTACACAACCTGCTTATGCAGCTTTTCACTTTGGAGAGCTCAAGAATGGAAGTTTTCAAAACTTGTTTGTTTGATATTGTGACCACCTAAAATGACCATCCAAGGTATGTAAAGCATGTTTTAGGCCGTATTTACGTGTTTTTCACCCTATTTGGGTATTGGGTGGGGGGGGTCACCCAAGGGATTGGTACATAACCAGCTTATATAGCTTTTCACTCTGGACAGCTCTAAAATGGAAGTTTTCAAAACTTGGTTTTTCGGATATTGTGATCACCTAAAATGACCATCCAAGGTATGTAAAGCATGTTTTAGCCCGTATTTACGTGTTTTTCACCCCATTTGGGTATTGGGTGGGGGGGGTCTCCCAAGGGATTGGTACACAACCAGCTTATATAGCTTTTCACTCTGGACAGCTCAAAAATCGAAGTTTTCAAAACTTGGTTTTTTTGATATTGTGACCACCTAAAATGACCATCCAAGGTATGTAAAGCATGTTTTAGGCCGTATTTACGTGTTTTCCACCCTATTTGGGTATTACCTCCAAGGGGGGGGGGGGGTCTCCCAAGGGATTGGTACACAACCTGCTTATGCAGTTTTTTACTCTTGGCAGCTCAAAAATCGAAGTTTTCAAAACTTGTTTTTTTGATATTGTGACCACCTAAAATTACCATCCAAGCTATGTAAAGCATGTTTTAGGCCGTAGCTACGTGTTTTTCACCCTATTTGGGTATTGGGCGCGCGTGGGGGGGGTTCTCCCAAAGGATTGGTACACAACCAGCTTATGCAGTTCTTCACTTTGGACAGCTCAAAAATGGAAGTTTTCGAAACTTGTTTTTTTGATATTGTGATCACCTAAAATGACCATCCAAGCTATGTAAAGCATGTTTTAGGCCGTATTTACGTGTTTTTCACCCTATTTGGGTTTTGGGTGGGGGGGGGGGGGGGGTCTCCCAAGGGATTGGTACACAACCTGCTTATGCAGTTTTTTACTCTGGGCAGCTCAAAAATCGAAGTTTTCAAAACTTGTTTTTTTGATATTGTGACCACCTAAAATTACCATCCAAGCTATGTAAAGCAGGTTTCCGGCCGTATTTACGTGTTTTTCACCCTATTCGGGTATTGGGCGCCCGTGGGGGGGGGGGTCTCCCAAAGGATTGGTACACAACCAGCTTATGCAGCTTTTCACTCTGGGCAGCTCAAAAATCGAAGTTTTAAAAACTTGTTTTTTGAAATTGTGACCACCTAAAATTACCATCCAAGCTATGTAAAGCATGTTGTAGGCCGTAGTTACGTGTTTTTCACCCTATTTGGGTATTGGGCTCACGTGGGGGGGGTCTCCCAAGGGATTGGTACACAACCTGCTTATGCAGCTTTTCACTCTGGACAGCTCAAAAATGGAAGTTTTCAAAACTTGTTTGTTTGATATTGTGACCACCTAAAATGACCATCCAAGGTATGTAAAGCATGTTTTAGGCCGTATTTACGTGTTTTTCACCCTATTTGGGTATTACCTCCGAGGGGGGGGGGGGGGTCCTCCCAAGGGATTGGTACACAACCAGCTTATGCAGCTTTTCACCCTAGGCAACTCAAAAATCAAAGTTTTAAAAACCTGTTTTTTTTGATATTCTGACCACCTAAAATGACCATGCAAGGTATGTAAAGCATGTTGTAGGCCGTATTTACGTGTTTTTCACCCTATTTGGGTATTGGGCACCTGGGGGGGGGTCTCCCAAGGGATTGGTACACAACCTGCTTATGCAGCTTTTCACTCTGGACGGCTCAAAAATGGAAGTTTTCAAAACCTGTTTTTTTGATATTGTGACCACCTAAAATGACCATCCAAGGCATGTAAAGCATGTTTTAGGCCGTATTTACGTGTTTTTCACCCTATTTGGGTATTAGGTCAGGTGGGGGGGGGGTCTCCCAAGGGATTGGTACACAACCAGCTTATGCATTTTTTCACCCGAGGCAGCTCAAAAATCGAAGTTTTCGAAAATTATTGGTTTGATACCGTGATCACCTAAAATGACCATGCAAGATATGTAAAGCATGCTTTAGCCCGCATTTATGTAGTTTTTACCCTATTTTGGGTGTGTGTTGCTTGGGGTAGATTCTCTGCGAGGTGGACTTGCTGAAGGCAATAGAATTTCCGAACATAATTTCGTTGATACTTTGACCATCCAAAATGATCAAATATCCCATGTGAAGCATGTTTTAGCCCCTCTTTATGTGTTTTTCACCCTGTTTGGGTGTTGGGGGGGGGGGGGGGCTCCCAAGGGGCCTAGGGTACAACCTGCTTATGCAATTTTCCCGCCTCAGCAGCTCAAAAATAGAAATTTTCCGAAACTGTTTTTGATACTTTGACCATCCAAAATGATCAAACATCCCATGTGAAGCATGTTTTAGCCCCTCTTTATGCGTTTTTCACACTATTTGGGTGTTGGGGGTGTGGTGGCTCCCAAGGGGTCTAGGGCACAACCTGCTTATGCAGTTTTCCCGCCTCAGCGGCTCAAGAATGGTTGTCCCTCTCCCCTCTTCGAGGTGCCTTGCCGAAGGCAATAGAATTTTCTGTTTTACTTTATGTCTCTGTACTCAAAATACTAAGAATTTGTGGAGAATTCAAAAATGGGTGAAAAGCACCAAAACAAATTTGACCCCGGGTCGGATGTTGGCTGATGGGAGCCTGAGCTGATGGGCAAAATTTTTTTGAAAAAACTTTTTACCCTTGTGTATGTTCCAAATGATCCGCGCGTCATGGGGATCATTTTGAGGTATGTATATTGAGGTACCCACGAACCCCCCCCCCCCCCCCGGGACCCAGCGGCTGACCGGCCGACCCCCTTACCCACCCCCACTCCAGACCCCCAAAAGTTTTCGCGCACGGTTGTGTGTCAAGATTCAAACAGGCCACCCCCCTCAAACGGGATGCTCTTCACCGGGTGTGCACTTCATCCAGCAACGTGTGCGCTGTTGTGCGGGGCTGTGGCTTCAAGGGATACCTCTGGAGATGGTTGTGGCTACCGCTGCGCACCGTGCTAAAACGTGCAGATCTGCTGGACGAAGTGCCAACACATAAAGTGAAGGCCTGGTACGCCCAGGGAATCGTGTGGGCAGGGATGGGAGGGCATGCAGACGACATTGCTATTGTTGAGCACCGTAGGGTAAAGGGCGGAGGTGTCAAGCGCACTGTCCTATAACCGCTACACCTTTTGAAGAATTGTTTGTGCTCATTGCAACATTCTTGAGACTGCGATCAACTTGTATTGGTTATGATGTGATTCAGAGCGATTGTTGCTGAAATCCATCAACTGCTTGTATGTGGGTCACACGTACTGCCCAGCCGTTGTTTTCCTTAACGTGGCCATGCTTGCGCAAGGGTGAGGGCTGCACTGTCCCCATTTCATGCTCTATGCACCCAGGGCGAGCCGGATGAGCACTTGGACCAGGACGTCGTGATTCCCCCGCGGCAGAGCATCCCTGCAGGGCAGGCCGAGGATGACTGCGACGAGGACTTCGACTGGAGGCCTTTCCACTGCAGCGCCAATGAGCACCGTGTTCCCCCACTTCACATCTTGATTCTGATTGTTGGCTCCCGGGGTGACGTGCAGCCCTTCATAGCCCTTGGGCTGGAGCTGCAGAAGCGTGGTCACCGTGTCCGCATCTCCACCCATGTGGTGTTCCGCGACTTTGTAATGGGGCATGGGTGCGCCATGCCTGAGTCCTAACCAGCGTTGCTGTGTTCAGTGAACGATTCATTCATGATCAACAGCAGTAGTACAAAAATCTTCTCGCCCCGCCTGGGCCTTTGTGAGCCCCCCCCCTTGCCCTGCGGCAGACCTGCTCCGTTTTCATGGTTCAGTCCCCTTCCCTGACCGGCACGTCGGTAATTCAAAGACATTGCTCTGTGAAAGGGTATTACATGTGACTTCGCCTTTGGCACCCTGCCCCATGCCCACAATAGAAAAAGATAGACACATGCCCATTAGACTTGCTTGCCATTATTTTGCATCCCATGCAAAGCATGTCGCTGAGCAGCACTTTCAGAGCTCAATTGCAAGCACCACCCACGAGCCAGGCAACTTTTCGTGAATTCTGGTGCCGAAAGTAGTGCGATCTTTTGCTGACTCATGGGTGTCAAAGGGGGATTGAACACTGGTTTTGACACATTTTGGGTGCTTGTTTTGCGTTTGGTGCTGGCTCTTCAAAAGTTTGGACATTAATGGCAGCGCTCCCAAACAATATACCGTAAATCATTGTTGCTTACAATACACAATGATTACGTAACCACCATAATGCTTGCATGATGTCCTGCGACGATTGTATCTGTACTGCCACCCTCAATGGCATGCTCCAGATTGGATTACTTCCCGCTGAAAGGGGACGCTTCGGAGCTGATGCAGTTTATGGTGGAGCACCCGGACATGGTCACCCTCAGTCAGCGCGAGATTGATGCAAAAAAGCACACTATGCGGGAGATCTTCGAGTCCTCGTACCTTGCCTGCACAACGCCCACAACCACAGCCACCTACAGCCCCGATGTGTTGATTGCCAACCCCCCATGCTCCTCCGCTGTGACGCTGGCCGAATACTTGCACATCCCGTTGCAGGTCAGTGGTGAGGTAAGGGCAAAAATGCGTCGCAGCATGAAACCCATGTCTCAGTAGACCAGCACTGTACAACCTTGGCCACTTTTGGTAACTAACCCTTGTCCAGCTGCACCATGGAAATGTACTGTATGCTGCTGAGTTAGCATGGAAAGTATGAAAGGCGAACTATGGAATATGGGGGTAGAGCCGTGTTGGGGGATTTCTCTGCGAGAATGCACTATTACTGAGCAGATGGCCTTCACAATCAAGTGGTATCGCTCTCATTGCACTTGGTATGGTCAAGTGGTTTTATTGCAATGCTCCAGTAGGATGAAGTTATCTGAGCATTAGAAAGGATGTCCATCCCGCATTTGGCTTCAGTATTCCATGCATCATTTGACTGCAATTCAGTACAGCCACAGGAACGGTCACATTGTGTTCAGTCTTTTTCTCTTCGCATACGGCTGGGGGGAAATTGCTCCAGACGCACTAAAGGGCAGAACTACAGTGCTTTTACATGGTGCCCCCTGTCTGCTCGCAGAAATCCCCTCCAAAGACAACCACCTCAGCGCACAAACAACCAGGAACACAGCATATTCAGGGGGCACCATCTCTTCAATTCCGCCCCCGCCCCCCGTGCATGCCATTGCCACCATTCGTGAGGTATGCCAATTTCTACTTTCCATTACAGGTTATGTTCACAATGCCCTGGTCCCCAACAAAAGAGTATAGGCACCCATTTGCGTGCTCTTCTCTTGGAGCGGGTAAATGGTATGGCAACAAGAAGTCTTACACATTTGTAGACGAGATGGTGTGGCTTGGCACTGGGTCCGAAGTCAATGCTTTCCGGAAGGTGTGCTGCGTTCATGGTATAGGCCCAGAGGGATGTGGCGAGGAGATGAAATAGAAGTAGAAGCGTGAGTGAAGTGTCAAGAGAGTGTCAAAGAAATAATAAAAAGAACTATAAAAGAAACAGAACACAACATAACACGAACAATTATTTTTTTGACCGTCACGCAACTCGCTCGTGTGACACTCGAACTAAAACTCACGAAAGAATATTTTTCTGAGTGTCAACAGGAGTGTCTTTTTTTTCTGGTGTTGGCGTGTGCCTGAAACAAAACAAAACCCCTCAATTTGATTTCCACCCAAGTTTTGGGGGGTTGCCAAGACAGCAAGGATGACGTAGCCACTTTGCCCACATTTGGTCCCCCAAGATGGCAGGGGTGATGTAGCCACTTTCATTTCCACCACCTTTATTTTTTTGGGGGGACCTGAGACGGCAAGCATTGTGTAGCCATTTTGCCTACATGTGGCCCCCCAAGACGGCAGGAGTTGTGTAGCCTTTTTTGACCACCCCCCCCCCCCCCCGCCCTGGGCTCTGGGGTGGTATCATGGGGTTAGTTTTTAGAAGACGACTCCTTAGAGAGCTGTGTGGCTCCCGCTTGGAAACCAATCTACAACGTATCAGCACCTCCAGACAGTAACGGAGACTCAGAGCTACTCATCCTGGACTTTTGGGCCAGCTGATCCAAAGCATGAGTGGGAGCACGCTTGTCCTACCCCACAAAACTGGAAAACAGATAAGCCAAGGAGGTCTAGCAAAGTTTCAATCAGTCAACCCTACCCTCTGACCTCCGGGACTTTGTCCGCAAAGCATTCTGGAAAAAACTACCGGTGGGGACGAGGCTGGCTAAATGGCAGCCCCACGCTGTACATTGCCCACAGGATGGCTCACTTGAAAATATCGATCATACCATGACTTCATGTCGTTTTTTGCCATTTGCTTTTGATACTATCAAAAAGCGTTTTCTCCCAGTGGACATCGACAGCCACACAGTCACCGATGTGTCACAACTTTTTCACAATTACCTAGATGCATCGTTCATGCTCCCTGCTAGGTCATGTCGTGGGTAGCCATTAAGCTGAACTGGGACTGTCGGTGCGTGGCGTATACACAATCACCCACTTGGCACCAGTTTGTTCGTCTGTGGGCAGCTTGTGTTAAGCGTTGGATTGCCTTACCAAACCCACCTATCAACTGTCAGGATCTTGTGCAATTCGCCTCTTCTCTTCTGACCCTGGTGGATGAAGGGAAGCTGCTGCATCCAAAATTACAACTGACCCCACCCACACCACCAAACTCAAAGGCCCTGTTGCGGAACAGCGCAAACTGGATAAAGCAGCCAGGGAATCCCTCAAGCTAGATGCCTACCTCAGCGACCTGGAGGGCAAGGGCTTCACGGTTATACATGTAGACGGCTCTTGTGAAAAACTGGCAGGAGTCGGCTTTGTAGGAGCTTATGGCATCTACTTCGACGGCACTCTTGCCATCAGTGCCTATCTACCCACACATTTGCGCCAAACCAATAAAACAGCTGAGATCTATGCAGCTCTCCAAACACTAAAGCCTTTTTTACAGGGAAGGTCGCTGTCTGCACTGACTCCCCCCTGGTATACCTAGATACCACAAGAGAGGCCAAGAAATGGGCACTCAACAATTGGGTCCGCTCTACAGGCCCGCTCAGCAACGTTGAGCTCTGGAAAGAATTGCTCACTGAAATTGAATCCCCCCATCGTACTCTAAAATGGATTAAAGTGCCCTCACATGTGGGCATACAAGGAAATGAAGAGGTTGACTGCCTCCCTGAGGCCGGGCCACCTCGTAGAGGGTGGTGCCGCCCGGGTATTCCACCAAAACGGCACCGTTTTTCCGCCCGTGGATACCACGGACGGTGCCCCTCTCTACCCCGGTGGGGTAGGGTATGTGGATGACCGTCCCGACGATCGGATCCTCGGGACGGTCGTCCTTCTTCTCGGCACCCTTGGGGGTGTCGCTCTTGGTTGTGGTGGGGGGGGGGGGTTTGCGGTGGCGGTCTTGGGGGGTTTGGTGGGTTTGGGGGCGGGGACGGCCTTTGTAGGCCGTGCGGTGGTGGGGGTGGGGGGGGGGGGTTGGGGCCTTTTGGGCCGGGGGATCGCCCCGTCGTCACTCTCGTCGGACGACTCGAAAGAAAACTTTCGTTTCTTGGGGGCGGGTTGGGGGGGGGGGGTTGGGATGCGGCTTCGGTTTGGGGGGGGTTTTGGGGCGGTGGTGGTGGATGCCCCCCCCTCCCCCCCCTCCACCCCCTCGCTCACCCCACCCCCTCCCATGCTCCCCCACATCTCCTCATCCTCTCCCCCCCCGCATACCCCCCTCATGCATCCGAGGGCACTCCCTGCAACGGAAGTGGCGCGACGACACCCAGACGCCACTAACCACGCGTGCAGTCTCCCAGTCGTGGAGACCGCGCAAGAGAGCAAGGCCCAGGGCTGGATCCCGGGCCACAACGCGGTGGAGGGCCCCCAAGGGTACTTCCTGGGAGCCCTTAGCGTCTCGCCAGGCCACCCGAATGGGCCTGGCATTCGTCGCGTTGACCAAGACGTCGATAACCTGCAAAAAAAGATTAAAAAAAAAGGTGTGGTTTAATTTCTTGGGCGACTTTTTTAATTTTTCGACTTTAATATTAACCCTTAACTTTTAATATTTCGAGCGGCGGTTCAAAAATTAAATATTAATCTCGAGAAATTAATGTTGGCGACCTAGAAATTAATGCAGGCAGGTAAGCAACATACCTCGAAACTCCCATTGGTGCCGCCTGCCTGCACTGCCCCCATGGCCTCTCGGAAGAGAGAGGCTGCACTAGGGGCCTCCACAGGGGCTGCCGCGCTGGCCATCGGGACTGATGGGGCCGCCGGGTGGGCCACGTTCGAGGCCACCGAGGCCGCCTTGACCGCGGGGGACTGGGGGATCAAGCCCTCGTACGAGGGCTGACACCCCGGGTCGTAGATGGGCTGGGGCAGGCCTAGGACAGTGGCCCAGTCCACCCCGAACACCAAGGCCTTGCCCTGGCGCCACTGCTTGACCCAGCCTAGCTGGGCCCGGTGCTGCAGCAGCACCTAGTAATGCGGCGTTTCAAAACGGACGCCGCCGGGGTCCAAAAGCAAATTCAGTGCGGGCAAACTGCCCACACTGATGGCCTCTGGCATGGGGGCAAGGGGGGCATAAGGGAGGGGTTTCCAGACCCAGACCCCCCCCCCCTGGAGGCATCCTTAACCCAGGTGCCTCTATGTTCCCCCTCCTTCCGGCGAATCAATCACCGGATTAACCTCCGAAAAATCCACATGACTGTCATGTGGTTATGCGGGGTGGAGGAAAAAACTGGTTGATCCGCCGCGCACCCCTGCCCCATTACCTGAGCTGGCCAGGTGATGGGCCCTGCCTTCCGCGCGGTGGCAGACAGGTGGCCCAGGGCTTTGAGAAGCCACTGGGGGAGGGGGGGGGGGTGATTTGGGGGGTCACCAACCTCAACTCCATCCCCGTCCCCGTCCCCGTCCCCGTCCCCCTCGTCCCCCCCCATGCACCTGGCTCCTCTCCCTCTCCCTCCTCTCCCTCTTCTCCCTCTTCTTTTTCTTTGTCTCCTTCTTTCTCTTTCTTCCGCCTATCCGAGGAGTCTTCGCTTGACTCCTCGGATGGCGGGTGTGCGGCGGGTGGAGGAGGCGGAGGAGGTGGTGCTGGAGCTGCTGGAGGAGCTGCTGGAGGAGCTGCCACTGCCAGTCGCTGCTCCACTTGCGCCATCTAAGACAGTGAGAGCATGGAAAAAAAATAATTTTTGTGCCCCCGATTTAATTTCTTCAAATTAATATTATCTGTCGAAAAATTAATTAATACATTAAATATTAATGAACGCGCCTATTACTATTGATCTCGAAATATTAAACGAATACCCGCAAATATTAATCCGTATACACAAGCAAGCGTGCACAAGCAAAACACACCAGTGCTTCGTTGTTCGCTTTGAAACTGTCGGCCAACATCTTTCGCATGGCCGAGGCGTCCATGGCAAGGAGAAAGGAAAGATGGCGGTTGGGAAGCAAGGGTGGAGGGCGGGGGGCTATGGGTGGCCACGAGTTTGGCCATGGTGCATGGGGCGGTATGGGGGGTCCCGTAGTTGCGTAACGGGAGGTCAAATGTTTAAAACCACCACTCCCACACTTGTGAAACTACCTCCCCCTCCCGTTCTAGTTGGGTTGCCCCCGGCACCCACCCCCCCCCCCCCGGCCCAAGTCGTCATTGTATGCGCGCTGAAGGATGGCGTTGAGGCTCTCAATGACATCCGCGCACACAGCACCCAACCCAATGCCCAAGCGGCGTGCATTGGCCACGGCCTCGGTGACATCCTCCTCCAAATAGAGCCTCCTTGCAACAATGTGCACGGTAGGTGCGTGCCACCTCGGCCGCACGTAGGTCCCCGCGGGGCGGCTTGTCCGTGTACAACTCCCGAAGCAGGTCACACATGGGCAGGACGGCTTGCCATTCACCATCCTCCGGGACGTAGTCCAACAACGGAACAAGTTCCTCCCACGCCAGGAACAACGCACGGGCCTCCACCCCTGTTGCGGGCCCGGTAGAGGACCCGTTGCACGGCGTCGGCGTTCTCCTTGGGGAGGTCCACGAGGCGTGTCTCGATGAACGCCACTTGGAGCTGGCCTATGGCCATGCAACAATGGAGGTGCAAAGGAAAACCACACACCGGTCAACCACAATGTGTGGATCCCCTATGCATCCCCCATTCTCCAAGCTATGGCCGGTCTCCTTGTAGCCGCGGCGGGCCGCCTCCTCACGGTCCAAGGTGCGCCGGGTCGCCACGTTGACCCATGCCGCCGCAACCTTGTCCCACACCCCCATATTGTAAATTGAGCCCACCAAGGGCGACGTGAACACACCGATAAGGCGCCGCACGAACGGTTGGTCTGCCCCGATGACCAACCTGCTTGGCACCCGGCGCGACACCCAGTGAAACTTCTCGCAGTCTTGTATGGACTGCAATACCTACAAAAGGGACATGGATTAATCTTTACATTAATCTTTCGAGATTAATATTTAGTTAATTTTTCAGTCGGCGTTCATATTAACCGAAAAGTAGATATTAATCTCGAGAAATTAACGCAAAAATTAACAAATAACGAATGGGCCACAAACTTTCAAGTTATCGGCCCATATCGTTGCAAGTGCCACCATGTCCTTGTCCCCGCACAGGGCCATCCCTATCACCCACAAGTACGCGGGTGTGGGGCCCCGTGCGCCGTGGTTGAGGAGCCCAATGGAGAGTTGGGTCCAACTACCACTGGCGCACGGGTACGCATCCGCACGCACAATGAAGGTGAGGGGCCTTCTCCAATCGATGGTGTCCACTAGCGATGGGCGTGATTGGACGTACCGGGCCCATGAGGGTAGCGGCCAAGAGCGCCCACTCGCCGGGGGATCGGGGACGGACACGGGTGGTTGTAGGTCAAGGGGGTTGACCAACTCCTTCCACGTGTCCGTGAATCTATCCCGAGTGGGGATGCGGCGGGGGAACGGGGGGGCCGTTGCGGCCGTGTAGGCCGACCCCCGGCGGCTCATGTACTCCGACACGTGCCGGAAGCCGAGCTTGGGGACGTTCAAGTCCATGAGGAGGCCGATGAGGTCCGGGGCCGGGAAGAGGTGGGAGGCATATTGCTTCACTGCCTCCTTTTGCTTGTCGCGAATAATAGACGGGTAGCCAACCTCCGTGGCCTCAGACCATCGGGCCCGGGCCAAGGGAGATGAAGCCACCCACTCACCAAGGAGTTGGGAGACCACCGGGTCCCGCAAACTCTTGGCCCCACTCAAACGCACAAGCGTCATGTTAAGCTCGGTAAGGGTGTCTTGAGAGAAAGGCATAACAAGGGCTATACAAGGGAACATGGTGGTGTGGAGGGGGGGGGGGGGAATGCGGGCAACCGAAAGGGGGGTGTCCAAGGCACCCGCCAACTCAACATTGGAACCTCTCTATTATACCGTTGTGCAACAATATACCACGTAACACCCCTTATGGGTCCTCGTATGTGCATAGAAAAATCGCTACAAATGACCCAATCAAAAAAATCGAGTTTTAACCTCTTAATATTTGCGAAATTAATATATTAATGGCTTCATATATTGAAAATTAAAACTAGCCATATTGACTTTAATCTAGGTCACCGGGGTTGACCTTGTATCCCCCAAATAACAAACACTAGCTAGGGGTCTCCAGGTTTTGCATCTCAACCTTCTGTTTGGGTTTTTGGGCAGCAGTGTAGACATGCGAGCCCGGAAAAGGTAGCTAGCGAGTAGCTAAAGACGAATGGGGTATACAGCGATATCGCATAGTCAACAAGAAAACGGAAACAACGACAAACATCACTACAGCTGACATACGAGTCACTTTATAGAAAAGAAGTGCCTGAATAAAATCCACAGGTGGAGGAGCCTTCACATCATCATACCGACATTGCACCCTCTAATCAGATAGTTTGTGCGTGTGGCCAAAAGTTCTGTCATGGTTAATAACAATATTATCCCAGTGAACTGGAATTTTGTTTATTCAGGTGACCCAGCCATATAGCTTGACTGATGCCATGGAATTTTTCTGTGCTATCGCCCTTGGCTTCTTTTGAAGGCCCTGTGCAAATGATGTGCTCTCCTCCGATTGCAATGACTCCTATGTCTCGCCATTTCGAGAAGTAGTGTCAGCCGGGGACCATTCATGTACCTCCACACTGTCCGTTGTAGTATCGCCATAAGAAATGGTACTGCATGAGGTAAAACTAGTTGCGTACACCCGACAAAATTGGTCATAGAGTGTGACATTCCAAGTAAAATTGCTGAAATTCACAGTATTTAGCAACTCTTTGGGGAGGTTGGCAGAAATTACGACCATGCCGCTACTAGACACATATTCATTATGAAAAACTTTCCCGTTGAAGACGTGATGAAAATTTCAGCCTGGAAAGGTCATACATTGTAAGCAGGGTCTTGTACAATCAAAATTCAATGATCCGGCTGACATTCGGGCCAGCCTGAAGACTAAAGCTTGTGCAAGCATAGCAAAACAAAATGCAATGTGCAGCAGACCCCATACCACATATACAACAATCGCTTCAAAACACACATCAGTTTCGATCATGTGTATCAACCCTCATGTGCTCAGCCTCATCCAAGGGTTTCAATCATGCAACACTGGATTGGACAACAAGTACCGTGCGTGGTTTCAAAAAGAGTAGAAAAGATGTGAAAAAAGCTCGGATGTGGGCCCGGCACCTGCTGCATCCACATGCAGTTGCCAATTGGTTGGTCCATGAGAGTAGAGGTATGTTACTGTCAAATAGGGGTTTGTATTCGAACAATTCGATCCACCTTGGCGAAATTTTGGCCAGCTTTCGTTTCAATCGATGAACCTTTGAAAACAACGCGCTTTCTCCCTTTCTTGTTCTACAGCTACACTAGGCACAAATGAAATGGCAAAAAAACGGGGTTGCATATCGTCACACCTAAAGCTTGATATGCAGATGGAGTTGGAATGAAGAAAAGCCCAAGCCACCATGGTCAGCAGTAATTAAGGCACCTGTGTGGGCAGACACCAAATATGAGGGATTTTGGGCCCTGTTGTAGTGTCTTGTTGCTGAGCTTGTTTGTGGGAAGTTTGATGATGGTCTTTTGAGCATTCAGTCTGCAACGTACACACAGGTTGAATCAGGCACTGGAAAGCTGATTATCGAGGCAGGCCGTGTTGAAGTGATGGCAATGCGCTATGCATCCCGCAATCACCGTATAAGCTTCCTGCCCTTTGCTGCTTGCGTCTTTGAAGTGCCGAGGCTATATACAGCATGTTTGCACAACCTGGTTGAGCATCTTTTGCTGTCTGGTGTTCCTGTGTCCATTACTGGTGACTTCATAGCCTTCGGTGTTTTAATCATCGCCGGCGTCCATTCTTTAGTGGCATGCACTTTGTCAGGCGCCTGGGAGCGTTTGCCGGCTTGGACGACGTGTCCACAATACTGGACACGTGTCATGAACAAATGACACTTGCTGGGTTTAACTTGCAAGTGGCAATCCTTCAACGCCTCGAACAGGGCTTCAGCCCGAGTAGGTCAGGCGCGGGAAGGGGGAAGGAGGCGTATTGTTTCACCGCCTCCAATTGCTTACTACGAGTAAGGGTGGGGTAGCCTATATATCTCCGTGGCCTCCGACCAACGGGCCTTGGCCAAAGGGGATTAAGTCACCCACCACTCGGCGAGCAGTTGCGCTACCAATGGGTCGCGCGAACTCTGGGCGCCACTTAGCCGTGTACAGGTCATGCCAAGCTCGGTAAGGGTGTCGCGAGAGTTGGGCTCTTGTGATGATGGCCCTTGTTCCCTATGCCAGCTTGGGCGCATGGGGATGACATGAACCTCAGCTGGGGGCACAAGCGGTCCGGTACCGGAAACACATGGGGATGTGGTGTGCGGAGGCAGGGTCACAAAGGGGCTGACTTGGAACCCGCCGGATGAGGCTTGCTGTTCCTGGCCTGTGTGGGCTGGGTCACTGACTCAATTCGCTTCTCGGAGATGAAAGGAGTGGAGGTCGGAGCTCCAATAACCAAACCTCCGCCAAGAAGGACATGGGTGTGCAAAAATAAAGACAGCAAAATTCGTGTGAAATTTGGGCAAAGGTCGTGCAAAACACGCACGAAATTCGGCGTGTATGTATATTAGGCCCCCAAAAACCAACAACGATTCGAATGTGAAGCGAGCGAGAGTTGTTGCAACGCTAGTTGGAGGCCCTAAAGCAGCAGCTAGAGAGCCACCCGCCAAGCCCCCTCGCTGGCGCTTGATCCATCAGCAGTTGGAGCAGCGGCGGCGGCAGCAGCGGAAACTTCCCCCCACCTCCGTTGCTAGCTGCCAAGGTGTTATCTTTTCTTTGGCCGGGGCACATACCTAGAGGGGCCAAGCACAAGCCACGCAAGGACGGCTCTCTCCGGTCTCACGGGCCGTGTGGCCGCAGTTGCAAACCGCGGAGGGGAATGTTAGCCTTAATGACATCTTCCCCAAGTGGAGCCCACGATGCATGCTCATGGAGCGGCAGCAGCGGCGTGCCCGCTCGCTGAAATTTGCTGTTGCGAGAACTAGTGCCAAGTTAACATTGCCCGTTGCCCCTGGTGAAGGGTAAAGGTAAAGGTAAAGTGCTCGGGCGCTCTCCGAACTCCAGCGTATCCGTGATCCCTACCCGTCCCTCGCAGCATCCCTTCCGGCTTGCGGGGTCACAGACTCCCTAGCGCCTAGGACACTGCGCTCCGACCCCTCCGGGATTCGAACCAAGCACCTCTAGTTCAGGCGTCACGTGCATGACCGCTGAACTACGCGACCTTCTCTCCCCTGGTGAAGGGGGTGGGGGGCAGCCAATGGGGTGGCAAAGGGGGTACCCTAGTGGCCTAGATTGAATCTAATATGGTTAATTTTTGATATTTCATATGTGAGCTCATTCATATATTAACCTGTTAGATGTAAAGAGGTGAACTTGCGTTCCCATCATTTTGCCACATTTGTGTGCTTCTTTTTCTCTCTATATCACAATGTATAAGGGTTCTTACGGGGTACATTGCTGCACAACGGGATAGTAGAGGTAAACAATTTGGATGTTTTGCACCATTCTTCCCCGCCTTGTGCGTGGAGGTTCGCTTTGCCTTTGGGGGAAAGGGCCAATTAATAATTCCTCGCTGTGGCGTGGAGTCTCGGCCTAGAGACCCAAGCCCAGCAGCCCCCCCCCCCCCCCCGCCGCCCACCATCTCCTTCCCCATGTCTTGCGCTAATGAGGGCCTAGCCGTTCTTGGAGCGGGTGGGGGACGGGGAGTAACAAGTAACCCGCTTTGCATACCGATTGCAGGGCAAGTAGTGGACGTAGCCATGATTGGCTAGCACGGGCCGGGTAGGGCTCTAGCTCCTCGGTGTGCTGGCCCTCAATGCAAGAGGCATTGGGGGCCATTGAACGTTGGCTGGATCAACAACGCATGGCGCTGCATGCACAACCATGCTACGCAGTCATACTATGTGCCAAGACAAGGGAGCGCGGAAGAGGTGGAGGGGCAGGCGGACAAGATGAGGAGGGCATGAGGGGAGGGGAGGGGGTAAGGAATCATGCTGGGGGAGACCCCACAACTGCGGCCGGCCAAGTAATTCCGCCGAACCCCTATCGGAAGCTCAACCGGTCCAATCGCCAGTGGCTTATTGGCTGCAGTAGCAGCAAGAGCATCACTGCGAGCAGTAGGATCGGGGTTGAGATGCAGCAAAGTTGGAGATCTCATTGTGGGGGGGGGTCAAGGTGGCAGACATAAAGAGCCAAGTGGTAGTGGAGGTGCGCACCTTGGCGGCATTTAGAACCGTCACCATCACATGGGGGCAACAACAAAGGTTCACGGAATGTGTCGGTCTAATCAAGCTCGGTATGTGCAACGGGCTATACAATGGCCGACCCTGGAGGCATGTGGAATGGCTCCTTGAAGCGATAAATGCGCCCTTACAGTGTTCTTGCAACTTGCTTCACAACTGCCCCACACATAGCAACCCAATTGCTGAGCTTCAACTTGTGGCATTGGGGCCATAGGGCAATTCGGCCAATCTAGAGCCCTCCTTTGCTCCTCTACTACCTCGGCATCAAAAATGTGGTCCAAATGCTTGAGGAGTTTTTCCTTGCCCCCCGAAAATTCATTTGAACCATCTGCCATGTCAACCCACCGCTTGAGCATGACAAAAGAGTTGTGATAACCGTGTACTCCAATCAATCAACCAAATTGTCATGCATGGGAGGGGGGGGGGTTGTCCTCACAACATGGGTGAGTGGGTATGGCTTACTTAGGGGGGGGGGGGGCTCAAAATGCTTGAGGTGGCCCCCCTGTAGTATTCCGCCCAGGCTCATGCTCCAGCCCTTGGCAGGACACTTGATTGCATTCCGCAGAGTGCATGTGAATAGCACTATCGCAAGTGCTAGATTTTTGCTCACCCACCCACTTCAAAATGTCCCCGAGTGGGAGGTTGTCAAATTCACATTTGCTATCACATTTTGAACGCAATATGACTGTTCATGGGAATGGAATGTTAGTGTGAATGTAATTTGTTGTGCAGGGTGGTGTGAATGTGAATTGTGTGTCAAAGTGCAATGTAGAAGTACATAATTTTATTGAATTTGGGGTGAAGAAGGCATGGCACACGGGCGCAAAAAGCAAATAAAAAATTGGCCAAATGCGAGTCCCATCCAAAAGGACGATTCACAAAGGGTACAAAGCCTATTCGGCACTGGCATGGGTGTTGGTGTGTCTTATTGGGCAGATTTTAGCGGCAAAAAGGACCAAAAAGGGGGATGTGGGTGGTTTATTTAGGCGTCAAAAACTGCCCCCCCCCCTCGGTGCCATGGCCCACGGAAGTCCATATTTCAGGGAGAAGAACCCTGCTAGAAAATAGGTATCCTTTTGGGGTCACGCCTCCCCCGTGGATGACATGATACAAAATGACGTAGTGCATTTGAAAGAATGTAATAATTGGCTTCTACAACTGCACACGAATTCTACAAGTACACATGCCAAATAACTAAAAATGATGTCCTTTTACAGACAGCCCTCAGGATTTCACAAGGGGTCGGGGGGCTACCGTTCTTGTTACACCTTCATTCCACGGTCAACGGGTCACACATCTCAATGCCACCGGTAACTAACATGACAAACAAGCCACATTGGAACATTAAAAAAGCATAGCAAAAGCATTTTGCTGAACTTTCTTTTTTTATGGAGCCAACCGAAATTTTGCCCGGCTTTGTCACAATTAGCATATTACATGGGGTTATTAGTCCAAATAGGCCAAGCAGGCCAAAATTTCGTCTGCCGCCTATAAAGCTAGTACTATGGTCATTGAATTCGCCGCCCGTCCTCAAGGACTTGCACGTCCCAAAGGTTGGTTTCCGGGCAGTGTTGGAGTACATGTCGCGGCGTGGGGTTGCATACACGGCCGCAACAGGTTATCCGTTCCCCCGGCCCATCCCCTCACCCGACCAATTCTCGGACACATGGAAGGAGATGGCCAAGGCCCTTGAGTTGCGGCCTCCCGTGTCCATTGCGGATCCCCCCGCGAGTGGCCGCTCATGGCCGCTTCAATCTTGGGCGCTACGTCCAATCACGGCCTTCACTTGCAGATGCCATGGATTGGTCGCGGCCTCTCACATTCCTCGTGCGCGGGAATGCGTACCCATGTGCCCGTGGTAGTTGGACCCAACTCTCCATTGCGATCCTCAACCCTAGCGCACGGGGCCGCTCACCCGCGTACCCTTGGTGCGCGTTGAAAACCCAATGTTGTTCCAGCCAAATTGGTCCAGTGTTCTAGGCTATCTGGCCAGAACAAAAAAAGTTCGAAACTTGTTTGCCCCCCAACCAAGCCTACCCGTACATGGTGGCAAAATATGTTGTTTGCTAGCCTTGGGGGTCCCCGCTGGTATGCTTATATTTGTTGCCCGGCGCGTTGCCACGTGAAAAAAACTTGTTTTCAAAAACAATTTTTGTTATAACACCATTGGAACACCGCTGGAACAAGTTATTTGAACGTCGCCGGAACAAGCAATCTACAATGAGAGCAAAGCACAAGGAAGGGTAAAATGGTAACATACATTGTTGTGTAAGGTGCCCGGGGGGGCCCATCGGGTTACTCTCTTTGTGTGTCCCTCACCCAAATGTCCTGCGTGCTCGGGGGCCCGGCGGGCGCCCCCGAACTCTTGTCACCCGCCCCACTATCCCCCCCATCTCCCTCACCGACCACCACCCCTTCACCCACCACCCCTGCACCCTCCACCCCTTCACCCACCACCCCTTCACCCTCCACCCCTTCGACCTCCATCCTTTCCCCCTCCACCCCTTCGACCTCTTCCCTGACGCCCCCATCCCCGTTAGCCCCGGTAGCACCCAAACCTGCCCCCGTTCCATCCCCTTCGTCTCCCCTGTCCCTGTCCCCGTTGTTGCCCTCGTCCCCGTCGTTCTCCTCGTCCGCGTCCGCGTCGTCCTCCTTGTCCTCCTCCTCGGCCGCCATCATCTTGGCGAGGAACTTCCTCGCCTGCGTCTTGGTTTTCCAAACCGACGCTCTCGGGATGGCGAAGAGTTCGGGGTTTTTGGGGAGGGAGATCCACGTCTCCCCAACCCCAGGGGGGCCACCCGCGGCAAGGGCCTCTATGCCCTGCTCGATCCCCCACTCCCCATTGTCCCGAAAAATGACATACACTTGCTCCCCCGCTTTGTATTTGCACCCCCCCCCCTTCTTGCCTTTGGCTTGGCCTTTGACTTGGGTTGGGGTTGGGGGGGGGGGGGGCTCTCTTGGGACCCTTGCGAGGGGGTTTGGTGGGCTCCTTGGCTGGGGGGCGGGGCTAGGGCTCCTCGAACACCGAGGAGTCGGTGGTGGACCCCCAGGAGGAGCTCGTTGAGGAGTCGCTGGACGACTCCTGGAGGACTCCCCCGGGAGCCTCTTCCTTTTTTGGGTTGGTGGTTTGGGGGCGCTCTTGGGTTCCCGCTTGGGGGGGCGTTGGGGTTTGGGTTTGGGTTTGGGTGCTGTTTGGGGGGCTCGGCAGGGGTTCGGGGGTTGGGGTTGCACAGGCGGTGCACACGCGGGCGGGGGGGGGGGGGGCTTTGCGGCCACTTGTTGGCATCGCGGCGGCGCTGGGGACAGGTCGCCAATGCTGCCCCACCCCTCGATGCGCGTCGCGAGAATGCTGCCGCGGGCTGCCACGTAGTCCATCATGGCCGTGAGGAACTCGAGCACGGCGGCGGGCTGCAATTGCAACTGCTGAAGCAAGGTACCCAAATAGATGGGCCGTGGATCGCTTCCTGGCCAACGAAGGATCACCCGAACGGCGCGCGGGTCCGATGGGTTGATCTGGATGTCCTCCACTTACATGGAGGATAGCCAAGATGAGTGTTCCAGCGACGTTCCAATAAGCTGTTCCCGCGACGTTCAAAAGACTTTTCAAACGTTTTTTGGTGACAGATTGGAACGTCGCCAGAACAAGCTGTTTGGAACGTTCTCGGAACAATGCACCGGCACGCCAACCATGTGCATTTTTTGGGCCCTATTGGCCATCTGGACATGCTTGCGGGGGGGCATACCCGCACGCGCGTGTCCACGTTCTCTTTGATCGCCGCCAACGCTTGCCGCAATTGCGAGGTCAGCGTGCGCTCACGCTCCGCTAGCACTTCCCGAACGGCAGATTGTTGGTGCCGCTGCGCGTCGTCCTCATGGGGCAAGCACAATGACCGGGGGGTTCTCGGGTTTTCCACTTTTCATCCACGACAAAGCGCCCGTCAGCGCAGATATCATGCAAATGATGTTGGCGCTTTTGAAGGCCACCAAGAATATTCAGGTTTGCAAATGGGGTCGGGCCAGGGTGCGGGTTTGGGTTCGGGTGCGGGTTTGGGCTTGGGTGGGGGTCTGGGCTTGGGTTTGGGCTTGGGCTTGGGTGTGGGTTTGGGCTTGGGTTTGGGCTGGGGGTTGGGTGTGGGTTTGGGTGCGGGTTTTCGTTTGGGCCTAGGTTTGGGTTTGGGTTTGGGTGTATGCTTTGGCGCGCTTTGCGCGCAGTGGAAATCAGTGCATTGGGTTTGTGTGTCTTGTGTGTTGCCCTGCTCCCCCGCCCCCCCCCTGTGTCCCTTTCGCTCTTTGCCCCCCTGGGAATTTGATGAAAGTGGATGGGAAGGGGAAAACCCGAGAACCCCCCGCTTATGGTGCTTGCCCCATGCCCATAAAGGGGCTAGGATCCTTTGTTGTTGATGGGAAGGGGAAAACCCGAGAGCCCCGCAGTCATTGTGCTTGCCCCATGCCCATAAAGGGGCTGGGATCTTTTGTTGCAGATGGGAAGGGGAAAACCCGAGAACCCCCCGGTCATTGTGCTTGCCCCATGCCCATAAAGGGGCTAGGATCCTTTGCGGCCATGGATAGGAGCAGAAGAAAGAAGAGAGCTGAGGAACGGGGGTGGTCGTGCGGTGATTCAGGCGGTATTGCATGAGCATCGCACTAGGTGCCGCCTAGGCAAGGATTGTTCCCCGGATGGTGAGGAGACGTCGCGGCTGTTTGCGGCCTTGCCCGATGTTGCCCTGTTGCTGTCCGTTGGGCCGGAGGAGCCCCTCTATAGGGCTGTGATGGGGATGGCGAAGCTTTTGAAGGACCTGTACCACACCTATCAGGTGGGTACGCGTCCCCAATGCCGGGCAGCTGCCGGGCGCTCCGGGAGCATTGTGCTCCTAGGTCCGCGTCCCATTACCTCCTGTTCCTGGAGGAGGATGCGGATCGGGTATTGGACGACATTTGGCCGTTCAGATTGGCAACGTTCTCCAATGACATTGTCGAAAGCGTTAACCGCTTCGTGAAGCAGGCTTTCAACGAACACAGTGCCCGGGGCGGTGGCCGGCAAACGGCTACTGGGACCCTCAGCTGCGGTCGCTCGCACGCATCCATTGACTTGGACGCCGACGCCCTGCGGCAAGTGTTGCAATGGGTTTTCTTGTACTTTCACATTCATCTCCACCAACATGACGTTGTTCGACATGTGCCTTGCGTTCCCACGGCTGCACTAGAGACCACCCCCTCTGCACCTGTGCGTGGTCCGACTCGGTGGCCCGGACCACGTCTTTGCGCCGCCGCAGAGCGGCGTCGAAGTCCCAAATTCCCTCGTTGTATAGTGACCCCACTTGTGGGGCTGGTGTGATCCCGATAATGTGGCGCACCCACGGGGAATCACCACCGAGCCAGGGATCGGCCGCTTCCTCATGGGAATTGAAGACCACCCGGTGGGTGTCCACCACCTCCTGGATGGCCTAAGAAAAAAACATCAATTTTGTTGGAACCAGATTGTTCCGGTGGCGGTTCCAACGAAACACTTGAACGTCGCCGGAACGTCGCCGGAACAAGTTATCGCAACGTCGCCGGAACAACACGGTGTGTTCGTGGCACACCTTAATATTGTCTTCCCAAAGGGTTGCTAAGGTCGCCATCGCTTTGTCCCCGCAGATTGCGAGGCCGATGACCCACACGCAGGCGGGAATTCGTCCCCAAAGGGCCATGTTGGCGATGGACACAGACAATTGGGACCACTCCCCGCCTGCGCAAGGGTAGCCATCCCCCCTGACAATGAAAGTCAGGGGGAACGACCAATCGATCATGCGGCACAACGGGGGTTGCCTAGCAATATAGTGCAGCCATGATGCCCACGGCCAACTGATGCCCGTGGCCTTGGGATCCGAAGTGCTCACCGGTGGGGCTAGCTCCAAGGGGGCCAGTAGATCTTGCCAGCGCTGTTGGAAAGCCCTCTCAGGGCAAATCGGACGGGCGAATGGAAGGCCCGTGGTCGCGGTGTACTTCAGCCCTCGGAGGGTGTACACTTCCGAGAGCGTGTGCCAAGCGGATTTGGGCGCACGCAGGTTGAGGATGAGCTCGCAACACTCATCCGGGGGGGGAAGACCTGGGAGGCGTACTTGGCGATTGCCCTCTGCTGTATCTCTCGGACACAGCTTGGTTGGGCCAAGCGCACGCCACCGCAAATTGGCGCCGGGCGTGTGGAGAGGAGATGGCCTATTCCGCTATGAGCTCCCCAACAAGATCCCCGTCCCGGAGGCTAACAGCACTAGCCAAATGGACAAGGTGGGTGGTTAGTTGCGCAACGCGGGTTTGCGATCTAGGCATGATGAAGCTACAACAATGAACTACGCAGCAGAATTTGGCAATACGTACCACAAGGGGAAGATGCCTGCGGACCCACCGAGCATTCGAGCAAGGAACAAATACCAAAATTGGACCCTTGGCATGGCAACAATGCACAAATCAAACGGGGAAACCGGTACGCCACCGTTGAAAAGTCATACAACGCTGCGTCTGAACTACAAGGAACAGCACGCTTGCAAATGGATACGAAACGTTCCAAATGTGTACACCTAGTGCAAGGTGGCACCAACGGCCCACAATATGTCAACATGGCCCCGATGGGAAAGACAAGCCTTGGACGCGTTACACATGCAAGAAAGAGACAAAAAACATCATTTACGAACTTGGAAACTCATGGTGATGGACCTGGTTATCTGGCCTGCGACACTTGTTCCAATGGTGTTCCCAAAGAAATCGTTCCGGCGGGAACCGTTCCCATTGGGAACATTCTAGTCGGGAACAACATTGGGTTTCAAACGTGCACCAAGGGTACTTGTGGGTGATTGGGATGGCCATGTGCGGAAACAAGGACATGGACGCCATTGCAACAATTTGGGCCGAGAAGCTGCAGGTATGTGGCCCATTGGTTTTTCGTTAATTTTTGCGTTTATATCTACGGGCTAACATCTAGATTTTTGTTAATATCAACTCAGTTCGTAGATTAAAACCGAATATTAACCCGCAGACATTAGTTGTAAATATGAACCCACTTTTGTTCTTAGCTTTTGCAATCGATCCACGATTGCAAAAAGTTCTATTGGGCAACCCGGTGGGTGGCAAGGGAGCCGGTCATTGCGGGAGGCCAACCCTTCGTGCGACGCGTCATAGGCGTCTCCATATCGTCATTGTGGGGTCTATTTACCACATGGGTGTGTGCGGCAAGGGTGCGGCAGCATGGGTGAAGACCGCCACGCGGCGTACTCCCCTCAACTCTTCTCCTTTCCCCCCCTCGAGCAGTTTTGTCCCCTTGCCATGGCCATATCGTCCGCTGACATGAAGGCGATGACGGACACTGTGATGTCTCTGATGGCCGAGAACAACGCAAAAAAGGTATGCCTCCTTGTAATTGCTTGTTTGCAACTGGGAGTTAAGATTTGCGGCGGTGTTTTAATATTGGTGAGTTATTGTTAACATGTCCGGCTCTTCACATTTCATGTATGAATTAATATTTGCGCTCCAAATATTAACCCGTGGATATAGATATAAAATTTGAGAAAAATTAGAAATCTCACTTTCTTCCTTTTTAGATGCAAAAAGTGGAGGAGCGCCTTCGGCAAGCCCCTCTAGTAGCAGCAGCAGCAGTTCTAGCAGCATCAGAAGCAGCAGCAGCAGTTCGGCGACCCCGGGACGAGGAGTCAAGCGGAGACTCCTTCGATAGAAGACGACAAGAAAAAAGGAAGCAGAAGAGGAAGAAGAGGGAGAGGGGGGAGGGGGAGAGGGAGAGGGGCAGAGAGAGGGCCAGAGTCTCAGTAGGGGCGGACCCCGTGGAGGGGTTAAGAAAGAGAGGGAGGACGTGGTGGTGGACGAGGCGGACGGGGAGGGTGGGGATAGTGGGGATGGGGAGGGGGACGTAATTGAGACGCCCCCCCCCCCCCCCCCGCTAAGATCACCCTCCCCCCATGGCTGGCCAAGGTCATTGGGCCGGCCATATCAAATGTTAACAAGGCCTCCGCTGTGCCCTGGTTGGCCCAGGCCCTTGAGGAGGCCTGTGCCCCAGAGCACCCGGTTTTTCACCGGGCTTGGCATAGTTGTATGATTGTGCTGTGGTTTTCCGCCTCCTTGGGCGCAAACTTGTGCGCAAGCACGGCTTGGGGCAGGGGGAGTGGGGGCGGGACCCAGAAAGGGCGGGGCCCTGTATGTGGCGGCCTGTCACTGTTGCGCCCCTGGCACCAGTGCCAGACAGCCTCAGTGCTGGGGGGTTGCCAGCACCGAATTTGCTTAGAGACCCCGGCAACTTGGGGTTCACAACGGGCCATTACCTTGTGCTGCTGCAGCACTCGTCCCGCTTCCGATAGGTGCACTTGTGGCGCGTGGATAAGGCCTTCATGTGGACCCCACAATGGGGGAATCGCATCTTGGCCCATGACTCAAGCCTGGGCCTTTCACTACTCCGCGGCCTGCGAGAGTGGGAGGCAGACCGCGTGGCAGTCGGCGTGTGGGTCACGTTGAAGGGTTGTCAAACTCAGCGCGTGAGCCAAGATGTCAAAGGTAGCGTTTATCGGGGGGCTTGATGGGGACCTGTGGGTGGGAACGGGTGAGGAAGAGGAGGGGGGGGGGGTCCCCTGCCATGTCCACAATGACCCCCCCCCCCGAGGCCACCACCAAACCCGAACCCTTAGCCCTCCTCCCCCCCAGAATACCACCAAATCCAAACCCCCAGCCCCCCCCCCCCAAGAAGAGCAAAAACAAGTTTTATTTCGAGTCGTCCGAGGACTGTAGTGACGGCGCCATCCCACGGGGTGGCACCAAAGAGTAAAAAACCCACCACCCTATAGCGAAGATAAAACCTACCTCAACCCCTAAGAGCATACATACGCCCAACCCCCCCCCCCCCGCCGCCAGACCCACCACCCCAACCCCCCAGGTGGGCGACGATCTCGAGGACTCAATCATCGGGACCGTCGCCCACGTTCCCTACCTCGGGGGGGTGGAGATGGGCACCGTTCGCGGTGTCCATCGCAACAAGGGTGGTGTTGTCTGTGTGGAATACCCAGGCAACAACACCCTTTACAAGATGGCCCGCGGCCCCCTCTACCCCTCCCCCGAAGAAGCTAAAACCTATCGGCGAGAAGCGGTTAGGGGGAAGAAGAAGGCAAAGACCACCACTAACCCCTCTAACCATTAGACGAACCCCCGGGCTAACCAACCCAAACCTACCACCACCGAACCCCGTAGACAAAGAGAGCAAAGAGAACAAAGAACAAGAGGGGGGTGACCAGGCAAAGGGGTCTCACGAACCGTAAGGGCCCGGAAACGGACCCATCCGGCCAGTATGGCCATAAGCAAGACAAGAAACGGAAAGCAAAGTATGTGGTATGTATTGTTGTGTGTTTTTGTGCATTCGTAGGGTAGGTTAATATTTGGTCCAATATCTCTGAGTTAATGGTAAGCCGACGCTTTTTTACTATTTAATATTTGAGATAAGAATTTCCAATATCAAAGCAAATATTAACTCCGAGTACCATTGTAACATTTTTGTACATTTACACGGGTAAAACCCCCGCCCGAACCCCGCATGGAAAATGCCACCAAATGTGCAGGGCACCCCATAGGGGTGCAAATTTTCCCTAGGTATCCCCCAAACCCCTTGTTTAAACGCAGGAAAGTGAGTTAACCTTTTAATTTTTCCCCCGGATATTAAAAATATTGGATTTAATCTAGGCCACTAGGGTTCTGTGCCATCTTTACGGCCGTTGAAGTGGACATTGTAGCGACTTTGTCATGGGGCACATTGCATAGGTTTCTTCCGATGATGCGGACCTAGGGTTGGATGTGGTTGGGTTGTTTGCTAAGCTATGGGTGTGCCACAATTTTCATTGTTTGTTTCTTTCATGGACACATGAGGTATACCACATTTGGGGTTGACCGGTGAGCTTTGGGTATATAGCAGTCCCCGGAGGCAAATTCTTGGGTGGAAAAAAGGGCGGGCAATAGGTCTACCTTTTTGCCTTTCCCTGGTGCCTAGGTAGGGACAAGGTGAAAAGTCACAAAGATTAACGTGAAGTCGTTTGACTTTCGCACAAATTACCAAGGCATGCCGATTTTCACATGTGTGGTGGCATGTGACCGTGAAAGTGAATTACTTTCGAATTTGGTGCAATTTTGGTGCACATTTCACATTCAAATTTTTGCCCTTTGTGATATTGCATGCTATGACCTAGCATGATTGATTTGAGGGGGGTAAAGCTTTGTTGCCGTTACACTTTGCAAATAATGGGTCGTCTGTGCACGGAATGTTCTTTCGCACATTCAACTTTATCCGCATGTCTATTCACCTCATGCCCTCGGGAGATGATAGCAAGAGCACAAGCCTTTTCCATGCCGTAAGCATAAATACACACCAACCGTAGGCTGCAGTCCATTGAGGAAGTAGTACAGAAAAAGTTTCTAGCCTTGCCCCAGAGACCCAAATTAAATCCAATACTTTTAATTTTTGGCCAAAAAGTAATTGATTAAACCAAAGTATGCACTTTTTACCGGGGTTTAGGGGCGTCGCTTGGGAAAATTTTCACCCCTACGAGGTGCCTTGTGTGTGTGTGAACCATTTTACGCCTTGGTTGGGGGGGGGGGGTTTTCACCCGTCTTGATGTGTAAAACTATTAAAATGGCTCTCGGCTTTAAATTTTGAGATTAATTTTTTGGTTAACATTTTTAATTTTAAATATTATGCATCGCTGCGATGAAAATTTAAACCAACAAAATTGAAAATCAACTTTCCCAAAATGAAACCTCCCTACACAAGCACAAAAACACATAGAACATACCCCTTAGCCTTTTCGGCTCATGTGCTTGGCCATTCCGGCCATTGTTGCCGTGTTAAAACTCCCGGGAGCCCGTTCCCGTGTCCCATAGTGCCGGGCTAGCTTGGGTTCCGCTTCGGGGGTTAGGTGGTATAGTGGGGGTATTTCGGTTGGGTTGAGGGTTTTCTTGAGGGTTAGTCGGGTGATAGCTAGCTTTGTTGTGGGGGGGGGGGGGGGGTTGGTGGTGGACGTCTTGCCCTTGCACACCTTTTGGAGGTGCGCGTGCGCGGCTTCAGCCGTGCCGAAGATGAGGTGGCGCTCCACCTCATGGAGCTTGGGGTTGTTTGGGTATCTCACCCAAACAATTCCGCTCTTGCGGGTATGGACACTGCTGACGGTGCCGACCTCTACCCCGCCCCCGTATGGGATGTTCGAAGGGCTTTCCACGAGGGGATCGCCCCCCCCCCCCCTTCCTCCTGCTTCGCCGCCCCCGCTTCTTTCCCACCCCCCTTGTACCTGCGGCTCACTTGGGAATGTCAAGTTGGGGCTCAATTGGGGCTAAAACGGCTCATTTGGGGCTAAGTGGTGTTTTTCAAGGGGTTTCATGGGAAAACTTGTGGCTTTCGGGGCTGGGTTGGGGTTTTGGAATGTCCCCAAAGTGATCCCAATCCCTAGTGCAAGAGGATTCAACTAGGGTTTTTTTTTTTACGGCTCAGTTGCCTGAGCACCCCGACCGAGTCGTCACTGAGCCGTCACTGAGCCGGCTCACTTAGCTCTCACTTAGCTCTCACTTAGCTCTCACCGAGCGCGCCAAATGGCCCACTGAGCGCTCGCTGAGAGCTAATTAAGGGCTCCCTCAGGGCTCACTCAGGAGTTTCTCCCCTTTTCCGCCCTCTCTTCCCACCCTTGTTGGCCCACACTTCACCCTTTTCACACCAACATCGGTCCGCAGCTGTCACCATGTCTTTTCTCCAAGAACTTGAGCGTGCATGCACACATACATACTTGCATACATGTACCCACCGCGACAAACACACAAACATCCAAACACACACACTTCGTGGGGGACACAAATATCCAAACACACACACACACACATACACCCATACACACGTCCACACACACATGCACATGCACAAATTGACAACCACATTCATTCTTGTGTGCAATTATCTTGCGTGTACATAAATACATGGCCACATCGAACCATGTGAAGTGAAGGGCTAGGGAGAGATGGTTACGGGGTTGGGGTTCGGGGATATGAACCTAGCCATTTGCGAGGGTGTTCCTTGTTGCCTCATGACAATGGCACCCCCCCCCCCCACACACACACACACGGGCACGCGCGCCATGAAGCACAAATAGGGCATAGAGGATATTGCTCGCTTTTGTGAGGTTCATCATACAACCATCTTTACCAGCACCATGACACACCCGTTCCCCTTCCTCTTTTTTCCCTCCCCTCCCCTTTGGGCATGCCGCGTCTCGCCGCTTACTCCATGCGACCCCTTCTCTTATCTTGCCTGTCGCGTCCCCTGGCCCTGCCCTTGCCATGCCTTGCCTATTTGTTGGCCATGGCATCAAGTGCATGATGGTGGCGGCAATGACGATGACCTTTGTAGGTATGTTGTGCTATTGTGTGTGTTTGTGTGTGTGTGCTTGTGCCCATGCGCATGTGCGCAAGTGTAGGTGGTTTGTTCCCTCTTGGTTTCTCTCATTTAGTGTGTTTGTATGTATGTTTGTGTGTGAGTCGCGCGCGGGGTGGGGGGGGGGCTTGCTTGGATCTATGCGTGGGTGAACGTGTGCTTGTGCGTCACTGTGAGTGTGTGACTGCATTCTTTGGTTTCTGGTTGCCTAGGTTCATGTGCGTATCTGGATTCGTGAATGTGTGTAGCGCAGGTGTGTGTGCGTGCCAATGTGTGTGTGTGTGTGTGTTGCAGCTTTTGCAACTGTTGTTTTGGATGCTGTTGTTGGTTTTGGTGTTGCGTGGCATAGGCTTTGATTGTGTGCGCATAACATTGTGTTTGTGGCTGCAAGTGCAAGTATGGTTTTGTTTGCGGTTGTGGCTATGGTTCTGGGCTTGCGTGAGGTTGTTGCCATGGCCATTGTGGTAGCTCTCGTTGTGGGTGTGGTTATGATAATGGCTGTGGTTGCGGCTTTCGGTGTGGTGTTGGTGTGGGTGTGGATGTGGGTGTGGGTGTGGGTGTGGGTGTTTTTCTGCCAGCTGTGTTGTATGTGGATTTGGTTGTGCTTGTGTCAGTGTGTGTGGCCCTGGCTCTGGTGAAGGCTGCCGTTGCAGCTTTCACTGCGGCTGCAGCTGTTCTTTGGGTTCTGGCTGTAGCTATGGGGGGGGGGGGCGGGGGGGCGGGTTCAAGGACTGCAAAGAGGGGGGCTCAAATTACCATCCACCCCCTCCTAAAAAAATCGCAACAAGTCTACAGTGACAGTGTACAGTGACAGTGTACAATGACGGTGTACACTGAGAGCATACAGTGAGTGTAGAGTGACAGTGTAGAGTGATAGTGTAGAGTCTTGGCCGTTGTGGCGGACGCACTGTGTGTGGGGACACATTCTATGAGACCTTGGGGAGTACACTGTACAGTGTACAGTGTACAGTGTACAGTGTACAGTGACAATGTACGATGACAGCGTATAGTGACAGTGTGCAGTGGCAGTGTGGAGTGTGCAATGACAAGGTACAGTGCAAGAATACAGTGTACCATGTACAGTGAGAGTAGGCGGTGACAACATTGACAGTGTGCATGGACAGTGTACAGTGACAGTGTACAGTGACATTGTAGAGTGATAGTGAACCATGAGTGAGCCCTCACTGAGCGCTCACTGCGCCTTTTCGCGCGCTCAATGAGCGCTCACTGCGCCGTTTGGCGCGCGCAGTGAGCGCTAAGTGAGCGCGCGAAACGGCGCAGTGAGCACTCAGTGAGAGCGCCAAACGGCTCAGTGGGCACTCACTGAGCGCCCGAACAGGATTGTGTATAGCGACCTAGTCGGCTACCAGACATCAGACATCAGACTTTTATGGACCGTCATTAACCAAACCATAAACCCACATCCCCCATCCCCCGTTGTGGTGTAGTACACCCCCCCCCCCAATGGAAGGTGCCCCCCCCCCATGTGGCCCTTCCCTAGTCCTTCCACCCCCCCCACTCACGAGTGCTTTCTGGCATCGGGAAGTATTGAAAATGCTTCGGAAAATATCCCCCGCTTGGTGTTGTGTGTTTGTGTGTAGGAAGCATGGAAACTGCACCCACTCACTACACTTTTTGAGGTGTACATTTCCGTTCTGTGGCCTCAACCCTAGCGTTGTAGGGCCATTAGACACCATTGCAAAGTAAACCAACAGATTGGCCGCATTTGTAAGCATATGTCCTCCCATAGACACACACACACACACACACACACACACACACACACACACACACACACACACAAGCACACATTGACATAGCGTAGGCAATGTGGGGGTGCCCTTGCTTCAAGCCTTGGTTCCGGGGGGGGGGGGGTGCCTCTCCCTTCTTTACATTTTTCGGGGGGAGGGGGGAGACTTGAGAGAACTGCCGGCGGGGGGAGTTTAGTCACGGGTGCGGGAGGTGTGTTCTTTTCTTTGTCTCACAGGTGTTTCTTTTCATGCAAAAAAACTAACAACAATAAAACTAATCATTTCACAACTTGCAGGTGTGCCATGCCACGCTGTGCCGTGTTCTGGTCTGTCTCTGTGGGTCCCCGTAGGTCCGAAGCCGGTTAGAAGCCCCCCCAATCAATTTCATGGCCCCCTCCCATCAATTTCATAGCCCCCCCCCCATCAATTTCATAGCTCCCCCATCAATTTCATATGCCCCCCCTAACAACTTTATAGCGCCCCCCCCATCCATTTCATAGCCCCCCCCCCACATCCATTTCATAGCCCCCCCTATCCATTTCATAGCCCCCTCCCATCCATTTCAAAGCCCCCCCTCCCCCCCCACATCCATTTCATAGCCCCCCCTATCAATTTCATAGCCCCCCCCCCATCCATTTCATAGCCCCTCCCGCATCAATTTCATGGCCTCTCCCAAACAATTTCATAGCCCCCCCTCCATCAATTTCATAGCCCCTCTCCCATCAATTTCATAGCCCCCCCCCCCATCAATTTCATAGCCCCCCCATCAATTTCATATCCCCCCCTATGAATTTCATAGCCCCCTGCCCTATCAATTTCATAGCCCCCCCCCTATCAATTTCGTAGCCCCCCACTATCAATTTCATAGCCCCACCCCCATCAATTTCATAGGCCCCCCCCCATTCAATTTCATAGCGCCCCCTCATCGATTTCATAGCCCCCTGTCCTATCAATTTCATAACCCCCCCTTTATCAATTTTGTAGCCCCTACCCCATCAATTTCATAGCCCCCCCCCCCCCATCCATTTCATAGCCGCCCCATCAATTTCATATGCCCGCCTATCAATTTCATAGCCCCCCCCCCCCATCCATTACATAGCCCCCCCCATCAATTTCATAGCCCTACCCCCCATCAATTTCGTAGCCCCACCCCCATCAATTTTATAGGTTCCCCCCATTCAATTTCATAGCCCCCCTCCATCGATTTCATAGCCCCCTGCCCTATCAATTTCAAACCCCCCCCCCTATCAATTTCATAGCCCCCCCCAATCGATTTCATAGCCCTCCCCCCCTCGACTTCATAGCCCCCCCCCCATTGATTCACAGAGGGGTGTAAACCCGTGTTAGGAGTTGGCGCGTGGGCACGCGCTGATTCCTAGAGGGGTCTTACTTGGGGGGTTCAGACCCCAAAAATAATTCACGCATGGGCATGCGTCAATTATTTTGCGGGTCTAGACCCCTCAAATAATTGACGCATGGGCATGCGTCAATCAATTTGGGGGTCTACACCCCCCAGATGATTGACGCATGGGCATGCGTCAAAAAATTGACGCATGGGCATGCGTCAATAATTTGGGGGTCTACACCCCCAGATAATTGACGGACATAGATCGGTCAATTATCCTGGGGGTCTACACCTCCAAAATAATGGACGGATACATGTCCTCAATGATTCTGGGGGTCTACACGTCCAAAATCATTGACGGATCCTTGTCCGTCAATTATTTGGGGGGTGTAGACCCCCCAAATAATTGACGGATCCATGTCCGTCAATTATTCGGGGGGTGCAGACCCCTCAAATAATTGACGGATCCATGTCCGTCAATTATTCTGGGGGTGAAGACCCCCCAAATAATTGACGGATACATGTCGGTCAATTTTTTGGGGGGTGTAGACCCCCGAAATAATTGACGGATCCATGTCCGTCAATTATTCTGGGGGTCTACACCTCCAAAATAATTGACGGATCCATGTCCGTCAATTATTTGGGGGGTATAGACCCCTGAAATAATTGACAGGTCCATGTCTGTCAATTATTTGGGGGGGTGTAATAATTCACGGATCCATGTCCGTCAATTATTTTGGGGGTGTAGACCCCCCAAATAATTGACCGATCCATGTCCGTCAATTATTTGGGGGGTGTAGACCCCCCAAATAATTGACGGATCAGTGTCCGTCATCTAATTTGGGGGTGTAGACCCCACAATAATTGACGGATCGAGGTCCGTCAATTATTTTGGGGGTGTATACTCCAAAATAATTTACGGATCCATGTCCGTCAATCATTCTGGGGGTGTAGACCCCCCAAATAATTGACGGATCCATGTGCGTCAATTTTTCTGGGAGTCTACAAGTCCAAAACAATTAACGGATCCATGTCTGTCAGATTTGGAGGGTGTAGACCCCCCAAATAATTGACGGATCCATGTTCGTAAATTATTTGGGGAGTGTAGACCCCGAAAATAATTGACCGCTCCATGTCCGTCAATTATTCTGGGGATCTACACCTCCAAAATAATTAACGGATCCATGGCTCTCAATTATTATGCGGTGTAGACCCCCCAAATGATTGCCGGATCCATCTCCGTCAATTATTATGGGGGTGTAGACCACCCAAAAAATTAACGGATCCATGTCCGTCAATTGTTCTCGGGGTCTACACCTCCAAAAATATCGACGGATCCATGTCCGTGAATTATTCTTGGGGTGTAGCCCCTCCAAATAATTGACGGAACCATGTCCGTCAGATTTGGAGGGTGTAGACCCCCCAAATAATTGACGGATCCATGTCCGTCAATTATGTGAGGGGTGTAGACCCCCCAAATAATTGACGGATTCATGTCCGTCAATTATTTTGGGGATGTAGACCCCCCAAATAATTGACGGATCCATGTCCGTCATCTATTATGGGGGTCTACACCTCCAAAATAATTGACGGATCCATATCCGTCAATTATTTGGGGGCCGTCGACCCCCCAAATAATTGACGGACATGTATCAATTATTTGGGGGGTCTACACCTCCAAAATAATTGACGGATCCATGTCCGTCAATTATTCTGCGGGTCTACACCTCCAAAATAATTGACGGATCCATGTCCGTCCATTATTCTGGGAGTGTAGACCCCCCCAATAAGTGACCGATCCATGTCCGTCAATCATTTTGGGGGTGTAGACCCCCAAAATAGTTGAAGGATCCATGTCCGTCAATTATTCTCGAGTGTAGACCCCCAGAATAATTGACGGATCCACGTCCGTGAATTATTTTGGGGGTGTAGACCCCCAAAATAATTGACGGATCCATGTCCGTCAATTTTTTGCGGGGTCTAGACCCCCCAAATAATTGACGGATCCATGTCCGTCAATTATTTCGGGGGTGTAGACCCCCCAAATAATTGACCCACATGGATCCGTCAATTATTTGGCGGGTGTCGACCTCCAAAATAATTGACGGATCCATGTCCGTCAATCTTTCCGCGGGTCCATACCTCCAAAATAATTGACGGATCCATGTCCGTCAATTATTCGGGGGGTGTAGATCCCCCGAATAAGTGACGGCTCCATGTCCGTCAATCATTCTGGGGGTGTAGACCCCCAAAATAATTGACGGATCCATCTCTCTCAATTATTTTGGGGGTCTACACCTCCAAAATAATTGACGGATCCATGTCCGTCAATTATTCTGCGGGTCTACACCTCCAAAATAATTGACGGATCCATGTCCGTCCATTATTCTAGGAGTGTAGACCCACCCAAAAAGTGACGGATCCATGTCCGTCAATCATTTCGGGGGTGTAGACCCCCAAAATAGTTGAAGGATCCATGTCCGTCAATTATTCTCGAGTGTAGACCCCCGGAATAATTGACGGATCCACGTCCGTGAATTATTTTGGGGGTGTAGACCCCCAAAATAATTGACGGATCCATGTCCGTCAATTTTTTGCGGGGTCTAGACCCCCCAAATAATTGACGGATCCAAGTCCGTCAATTATTTCGGGGGTGTAGACCCCCCAAATAATTGACGCACATGGATCCGTCAATTATTTGGCGGGTGTCGACCTCCAAAATAATTGACGGATCCATGTCCGTCAATTATTCTGTGGGTGTAGACCCCCAAAATAATTGACGGATCCATCTCTCTCAATTATTTTGGGGGTCTACACCTCCAAAATAATTGACGGATCCACGTCCGTCAATTATTCTGCGGTTGTAGACCCCCAAAACAATTGATGGATCCATGTCCGTAAATTATACTGGGGTCTACACCTCCAAAACAATTGACGGATCCATGTCCGTCAATTATTCTGTGGGTCTACACCTCCAAAATATTTGACGGATCCATGTCCGTCAATTATTTGGCGCGTGTAGACCTCCAAAATAACAGACGGATCCATGTCCGTCAATTATTCTGGGGGTCTACACCTCCAAAATAATTGACGGATCCATGTCCGTCCATTATTCTCGGGGTCTACACCTCCAAAATAATTGACGGATCCATGTCCGTCAATTATTATGGGGGTGTAGAGCCCCCAAATAATTAACGGATCCATGTCTGTCAATTGTTCTGGGGGTCTACACCTCCAAAAATATCGACGGATCCATGTCCGTGAATTATTCTCGGGGTGTAGACCCCCCAAATAATTGACGGAACCATGTCCGTCAGATTTGGAGGGTGTAGACCCCCCATATAATTGACGGATTCATGTCCGTCAATTATTTGGGGGGTGTACACCTCCAAAATAATCGACGGATCCATGTCCGTCCATTATTGTGGGAGTGTAGACCCCCCCAATAAGTGACGGATCCATGTCCGTCAATCATTTTCGGGGTGTAGACCCCCAAAATAGTTGAAGGATCCATGTCCGTCAATTATTCTCGATTGTAGACCCCCAGAATAATTGGCGGATCCATGTCCATAGATTATTCTGGATTCTACATCTCCAAAATAATTGACGGATCCATGTCCGTCAATTATTCTGGGGATCTACACCTCGAAAATAATTGATGGATCCATGTCCGTCAATTATTCTGCGGGTCTACACCTCCAAAATAATCAACGGATCCATGTCCGTCAATTATTATGGGGGTGTAGACCCCCCAAATAATTCACGGATCCGTGTCCGTCAAGTATTCTGGGGGTCTACACCTCCAAAATAATTGACGGATCTATGTCCGTCAATTATTTGGGGGGTGTAGACCCCCGAAATAATTGACGGATCCATGTCCGTGAATTTTTTTGGGGGTGTAGACCCCCAAAATAATGGACGGATCCATGTCCGTCAAACATCTTAGGGGTGTAGACCCCCGAAATAATTGACGGATCCATGTCTGTCAATTATTTGGGGGGTGTAGACCCCCAAAATAATTGACGGATCCATGTCCGTCAATTATTCTGGGGGTCCACACCTCCAAAATAATTGACAGATCCATATCCATCAATTATTCTGGGGGTGTAGACCCCCAAAATAATTGACGGATCCATGTCTCTCAATTATTCTGGGGGTCTACACCTCCAAAATAATCGACGGATCCATGTCCCTCAATTATTCTGCGGTTGTAGACCCCCAAAACAATTGATGGATCCATGTCCGTAAATTATACTGGGGTCTACACCTCCAAAATAATTAACGGATCCATGTCCGTCAATTATTCTGTGGGTCTACACCTCCAAAATATTTGATGGATCCATGTCCGTCAATTATTTGGGGGGTGTAGACCTCCAAAATAATAGACGGATCCATGTCCGTCAATTATTCTGGGGGTCTACACCTCCAAAATAATTGACGGATCCATGTCCGTCAATTATTCGGGGTGTGTGGACCCCCAAAATGATTGACGGATCCATGTCGGTCAATTATTTTGGGGGTCTACACCTCCAAAATATTTCATGGATCCATGCCCGTCAATTATTTGGGGGGTGTAGACCTCCAAAATGATAGACGGATCCATGTCCGTCAATTATTTGGGGGGTGTAGACCCCCAAAATAATTGACATATCCATGACCGTCAATTATTCCGAGGGTCTACACCTGCAAAATAAATGACCGATCCATGTCCGTCAATCATTCTGGGGGTCTACACATCCAAAATAATTGACGGATCCATGTCCGTCATTAATTCGGGGGTCTACACATCCAAAATAATTGACGGATCCATGTCCGTCAATTATTCCGGGGGTCTACACCTCCAAAATAATTGACGGATCCATGTCCCTAAATTATTCTCGGGGTGTGGACCCCCAAAATAATTGACGGATCTATGTGCGTCAATTATTCTGGGGGTCTACCCCTCCAAACTGATTGACGGAAGCATGTCCGTCAATTATTCTGGGGGTCTACACCTCCAAAATAATTGACGGACCCATATCCGTCAATTATTTGGGGGGTGTAGACCCCCGAAATAATTGACGGATCCATGTCCGTCAATTATTTGGGGGTTCTACACCTCCAAAATAATTGAGGGATCCATATCCGTCAATTATTGGGGGGGTGTACACCCCCGACATAATTGACGCACTTGGATCCGTCAATCATTTGGCGGGTGTAGACCTCCAAAATAATTGACGGTTCCACGTCCGTCCATTATTCTCGGGGTCTACACCTCCAAAATAATTGACGGATCCATGTCCGTCAATTATTTTGGGGGTGTAGACCCCCGAAATAATTGACGGATCCATGTGGGTCAATTATTTGGGGGGTGTACACCCCCAAAATAATTGACGGATCCATGTCCGTCAATTATTGTGGGGGTGTAGACCCCCAAAATAGTTGACGGATCCATGTCCGTCAATTATTCGGGCGGTGTAGACCCCCCGAATAAGTGACGGATCCATATCCATCAATTATTCTGGGGGTGTAGACCCCCAAAATAATTGACGGATCCATGTCTCTCAATTATTCTGGGGGTCTACACCTCCAAAATAATCGACGGATCCATGTCCCTCAATTATTCTGCGGTTGTAGACCCCCAAAACAATTGATGGATCCATGTCCGTCAATTATCTTGTGGGTCTACACCTCCAAAATAATTAACGGATCCATGTCCGTCAATTTTTCTGTGGGTCTACACCTCCAAAATATTTGATGGATCCATGTCCGTCAATTATTTGGGGGGTGTAGACGTCCAAAATAATAGACGGATCCATGTCCGTCACTTATTCTGGGGGTCTACACCTCCAAAATAATTGACGGATCCATGTCCGTCAATTATTCGGGGTGTGTGGACCCCCAAAATGATTGACGGATCCATGTTGGTCAATTATTTTGGGGGTCTACACCTCCAAAATATTTGATGGATCCATGCCCGTCAATTATTTGGGGGGTGTAGACCTCCAAAATGATAGACGGATCCATGTCCGTCAATTATTTGGGGGGTGTAGACCCCCAAAATAATTGACATATCCATGACCGTCAATTATTCCGAGGGTCTACACCTGCAAAATAAATGACCGATCCATGTCCGTCAATCATTCTGGGGGTCTACACATCCAAAATAATTGACGGATCAATGTCCGTCAATTATTCCGGGCGTCTACACATCCAAAATAATTGACGGATCCATGTCCGTCAATTATTCCGGGGGTCTACACCTCCAAAATAATTGACGGATCCATGTCCCTAAATTATTCTCGGGGTGTGGACCCCCAAAATAATTGACGGATCTATGTGCGTCAATTATTCTGGGGGTCTACCCCTCCAAACTGATTGACGGAAGCATGTCCGTCAATTATTCTGTGGGTCTACACCTCCAAAATAATTGACGGACCCATATCCGTCAATTATTTGGGGGGTGTAGACCCCCAAAATAATTGACGGATCCATGTCCGTCAATTATTTGGGGGTTCTACACCTCCAAAATAATTGAGGGATCCATATCCGTCAATCATTTGGCGGGTGTAGACCTCCAAAATAATTGACGGTTCCACGTCCGTCCATTATTCTCGGGGTCTACACCTCCAAAATAATTGACGGATCCATGTCCGTCAATTATTTTGGGGGTGTAGACCCCCGAAATAATTGACGGATCCATGTGGGTCAATTATTTGGGGGGTGTACACCCCCAAAATAATTGACGGATCCATGTCCGTCAATTATTGTGGGGGTGTAGACCCCCAAAATAGTTGACGGATCCATGTCTGTCAATTATTTTGGGGGTCTAAACCTCCAAAATAATTGACGGATCCATGTCCGTCCATAATCCTCGGGGTCTACACCTCCAAAATAATTGACGGATCCATGTCCGTCAATTATTTTGGGGGTGTAGACCCCCGAAATAATTGACGGATCCATGTGGGTCAATTATTTGGGGGGTGTACACCCCCAAAATAATTGACGGATCCATGTCCGTCAATTATTGTGGGGGTGTAGACCCCCAAAATAGTTGACGGATCCATGTCTGTCAATTATTTTGGGGGTCTAAACCTCCAAAATAATTGACGGATCCATGTCCGTCCATAATCCTCGGGGTCTACACCTCCAAAATAATTGACGGATCCATGTCCGTCAATTGTTCCGGGGGTCTTCACCTCCAAAATAATTGACGGGTCCATGTCCGTCAATTCTTCTGGGGGTCTACAGCCCCCATAATACTTGACGGATCCATGTCCGTCAATTATCTTGTGGGTCTACACCTCCAAAATAATTGACGGATCCATGTCCCTGAATTATTCTCGGGGTGTGGACCCCCAAAATAATTGACGGATCCATGTCGGTCAATTTTTCTGGGGGTCTACACCTCCAAACTAATTGACGGAACCATGTCCGTCAATTATTCTGGGGGTCTACACCTCCAAAATCATTGATGGACCCATATCCGTCAATTATTTGGGGGGTGTAAACCCGCGAAATAATTGACGGATCCATGTCCGTAAATTTTTTGGGGGTTCTACACCTCCAAAATAATTGAGGGATCCATATCCATCAATTATTGGGGGGGGTGTACACCCCCGAAATAATTGACGCACTTGGATCCGTCAATTATTTGGCTGGTGTAGACCTCCAAAATAATTGACGGATCCATGTCCGTCCATTATTCTCGGGGTCTACACCTCCAAAATAATTGACGGATCCATGTCCGTCAATTATTTGGGGGGTGTAGACCCCCCAAAATAATTGACGGATCCATGTCCGTCAATTATTTGGGGGGTGTACACCCCCAAAATAATTGACGGATCCATGTCCGTCAATTATTTGGGGGCTCTACACCTCCAAAATAATTGACCGATCCATGTCCGTCAATGGTTTGGGGGTGTACACCCCCCAAATAATTGACGGATCCATGTCCGTCCATTATTTTTGGGTTGTAGACCCCCCAAATAATTGACGGATCCATGTCCATCAATTATTTTGGGGCTCTACACCTCCAAAATAATTGACGGACCCATATCCGTCAATTATTCCGGGGGTGTAGACCCCCCAAATAATTGACGGATCCATGTCCATCAATTATTTTGGGGGTCTACACCTCCGAAATAATTGGCGGATGCATGTAGGATTATTCTGGGGCTCTACACCTCCAAAATAATTGACGGACCCATATCCGTCAATTATTCTGGGGGTGTAGACCCCCAAAATAGTTGACGGATCCATGTCCGTCAATTATTCAGGGGGTGTAGACCCCCAAAATAATTGACGGATCCATGTCCGTAGATTATTCTGGGGGTCTACGCCTCAAAAATAATTGACGGATCCATGTCCGTCAATCATTCTTGGGGTCTACAGCCCCCAAAATAATTGACGGATCCATGTCCGTCAATTATTTTGAGGGTCTACACCTCCAAAAGGATTGACTGATCCATGTCCGTCAATTATTCTGGGCGTCTACACCTCCAAAATAATTGACGGATCCATATCCGTCAACTATTTGGGGGGTGTAGACCCCCAAAATAATTGACGCACATGGATCCGTCAATTATTTGGCGGGTGTAGACCTCCAAAAAAATTGACGGATCCATGTCCGTCAATTATTTGGGGGGTGTAGACCCCCAAATTTTTTGACGGACATCGATTGGTCACTTGTATGGCGGGTGTGGACCTCAAAAAAAAATTGACGGATCCATCTCCGTCAATTATTCTGGGGGTCTACACCTCCAAAATAATTGACGGATCCATGTCCGTCAATTCTTTGGGGGGCGTAGACTCCCGAATAATTGACGGATCCATGTCCGTCAATTATTCTGGGGGTCTACGCCCCTTAATAATTGATGGATCCATGTCCATCAATTATTTGGGGGGTGTAGACCCCCGAATACTTGACGGATCCATGTTCGTCAATCATTTGGGGGGTCTACACCTCCAAAATAATTGACGGATCCATGTCCGTCAATTATTCTTGGGATCTACACCTCCAAAATAATTGTCGGATCCATGTCCGTCAATTATTCGGGGGATGTAGACCTCCAAAGTAATAGACTGATCCATGTCCATCAATTATTTGGGGGGTGTAGACCCCCGAATACTTGACGGATCCATGTTCGTCAATCATTTGGGGGGTCTACACCTCCAAAATAATTGACGGATCCATGTCCGTCAATTATTCTTGGGATCTACACCTCCAAAATAATTGTCGGATCCATGTCCGTCAATTATTCGGGGGATGTAGACCTCCAAAGTAATAGACTGATCCATGTCCGTCAATTATTTGGGGGGTGTAGACCCCCCAAATACTTGACGGATCCATGTCCGTCCATTATTTTGGGGGGTCTACACCTCCAAAATAATTGACGGATCCATGTCCGTCAATTATTCTGGGGATTACACCTCCAAAATAATTAACGGATCCATGTCCATCAACTATACTGGGGGGTCTACACCTCCAAAATAATGGACCGATCCATGTCCGTCAATTATTCTGGGGGTCTACACCTCCAAAATAATTGACGGATCCATGTCCGTGAATTATTCGGGGGGTGTAGACCTCCAAAATAATTGACGGATCCATGTCGGTCAATTATTCCGGGGGTGTAGACCCCCCAAATAATTGACGAATCCATGTCCTTTAATTATTTGGGGGGTCTACAGCCCCCAAAATAATTGACGGATCCATGTCCGTCAATTATTCTTGGGGTCTACACCCCCAAAAGAATTAATGGTCCCCTCCGTCAATTACTCGGGGGGTCTACACCTCCAAAATAATGGACCGATCCATGTCGGTCAATTATTTTGGGGGTGTAGACCCCCCAAATATTTGACGGATCCATGTCCTTCAATTATTTGGGGGGTCTACACGCCCAAAATAATTGACCGATCCATGTCCGTCAATTATTCTTGGGGTCTACACCTCCAAAATGATTGACGGATCCATGTCCATCAATCATTCTGGGGGTGTAGACCCCCAAAATAATTGACGGATCCATGTCCGTCAATTATTCTGGGGGTCTACACCTCCAAAATAATTGTCCGATCCATCTCCGTCAATTATTTGGGGGGTGTAGACCTCCAATATAATTGACGGATCCATGTCCGTCAATTATTCCCGGGATCTACGGCTCCAAAGTAATTGACCGATCCATGTCCGTCAATTATTTGGGGGGTGTAGACCCCCGGAATAATTGGCGGATCCATGTCCGTCATTAATTTTCGGGATCTACACCTCCAAAATAATTGACCGATCCATGTCGGTCAATTATTTTGGGGGTGTAGACCCCCAAAATAATTGACGGACATGGATCCGTTAATTATTCTGGGGGTCTACACCTCTAAAATAATTGACGGATCCATGTCCGTCAATTATTCCGGGGGTGTAGACCCCCAAAATAGTTGACGGACATGGATCCGTTAATCTTTCTGGGGGTCTACACCTCTAAAATAATTGACGGATCCATGTCCGTCAATTATTCCGGGGGTGTAGACCCCCAAAATAGTTGACGGATCCATGTCCGTCAATTATTGTCGGGGTGTAGACCCCCAAAATAATTGACGAATCCATGTTCGTCGATTATTTGGGGGGTGTAGACCCCCCAAATAATTGACTAATCTGGGGGGTCTAGACTGCCAAAATAATTGACGCATGCCCATGCGTCGAATATGTGGGGGTCTAGACCCCCAAAATAATTGACGCATGCCCATGCGTCAATTATCTGGGGGGTCCTATGGGCACCTTTGGGGACCTATGGGGGTCTATGGGGACCTATTGGGACCTAGGGGGGTCTATGGGGACCTATGGGGCCCATGGGGGCCTATGGTGGTCTATGGGGACCTATGGGGGCCTATGGTGGCCTATGGTTGTCGATGGGGACCTATGGGGGCCTATTGGCACCTTTGGGGACCTATGGGGGCCTATGGGGGCCTATGGGGACCTATGGGGTTCTATGGGGAACTATGGGTGCCTATGGGGACCTATGGGGGCCTATGGGGGCCTATGGGGGCCTATGGGGATCTATTGCACCCTATGGGGACCTATGGGGACCTATGGGGGCTTGTGGGGGTCTTTGGGGACGTTTGGGGACCTATGGGGGCCTGTGGGGACCTATGGGGGTCTATGGGGACCTATGGGGGCCTATGGGGACCTGTGGGGGCTTGTGGGGACCTATGGGGACCTATGGGGGTCTATGGGGACCTATGGGGGCCTGTGGGGACCTATGGGGGTCTATGCGGACCTATGGGGGCCTATGGGGGCCCATGGGGACCTATGGGACCTATGGGGGCCTATGGGGGCCTGTGGGGACCTATGGGGACCTATGAGCACCTTTGGGCACCTTTGGGGACCCATGGGGTTCTATGGGGACCTATGGGGACCTATGGGCACCTTTGGGGGTCTATGGGGACCTATGGGGGCCTGTGGTGACCTATGGGGCTCTATGGGGGCTTGTGGGGACCTACGGGCACCTTTGGGGGCCTATGGGGGCCTATGGGGGCCGTTGGGGCCCATGGGGACCTTTGGGGACCTATGGGGGCTCACGGGCACCTTTGGCGGTCTGTGGGGACCTATGGGGGCCTATGAAGACCTATGGGGACCTATGGGGGCTTGTGGGGACCTATGGGCACCTTTGGGGGCCTATGGGGGCCCATGGGGACCTATGGGGACCTATGGGGGCTTGTGGGGGCCTATGGGGGCCTGTGGGGACCTATGGGGACCCATGGGCACCTTTGGGCACCTTTGGGGACCCATGGGGGTCTATGGGGACCTATGGGGACCTATGGGCACCTTTGGGGGTCTATGGGGACCTACGGGGGCCTGTGGTGACCTATGGGGACCTATGGGGGCTTGTCGGGACCTATGGGCACCTTTGGCGGTCTATGGGGGCCTATGGGGGTCTGTGGGGACCCATGGGGACCTATGGGCACCTTTGGGGACCCGTGGGGGTCTATGGGGACCTATGGGGACCTATGGGCACCTTTGGGGGTCTATGGGGACCTATGGGGGCCTGTGGTGACCTATGGGGCTCTATGGGGGCTTGTCGGGACCTATGGCCACCTTTGGCGGTCTATGGGGGCCTATGTGGGCCTGTGGGGACCCATGGGGACCTATGGGCACCTTTAGGCACCTTTGGCGGTCTATGGGGACCTACGGGGGCCCATGGGGACCTATGGGGACCTATGGGGGCTTGTGGGGACCTATGGGCACCTTTGGGGGCCTATGGGGGCCTATGGGGACCTTTGGGGGCCTATGGGGACCTATGGGGACCTTTGGGCACCTTTGGGGACCTATGGGGGCTTGTGGGGACCTATGGGCACCTTTGGGGGCCTATGGGGGCCTATGGGGGCCGGTGGGGGCCTATTCGGACCTTTGGGGACCTATGGGGACCTATGGGCACCTTTGGCGGTCTATGGGGACCTATGGGGGCCTATGGGGACCTATGGGGACCTATGGGGGCTTGTGGGGGCCTATGGGCACCTTTGGGGCCTATGGGGGCCTATGGGGACCTTTGGGGGCCCATGGGGACCTATGGGGACCTTTGGGCACCTTTGGGGACCTATGGGGGCTTGTCGGGACCTATGGCCACCTTTGGCGGTCTATGGGGGCCTATGTGGGCCTGTGGGGACCCATGGGGACCTATGGGCACCTTTAGGCACCTTTGGCGGTCTATGGGGACCTACGGGGGCCCATGGGGACCTATGGGGACCTATGGGGGCTTGTGGGGACCCATGGGCACCTTTGGGGGCCTATGGGGGCCTATGGGGACCTTTGGGGGCCTATGGGGACCTATGGGGACCTTTGGGCACCTTTGGGGACCTATGGGGGCTTGTGGGGACCTATGGGCACCTTTGGGGGCCTATGGGGGCCTATGGGGGCCGGTGGGGGCCTTTTCGGACCTTTGGGGACCTATGGGGACCTATGGGCACCTTTGGCGGTCTATGGGGACCTATGGGGGCCTATGGGGACCTATGGGGGCTTGTGGGGGCCTATGGGCACCTTTGGGGCCTATGGGGGCGTATGGGGACCTTTGGGGGCCCATGGGGACCTATGGGGACCTTTGGGCACCTTTGGGGACCTATGGGGGCTTGTCGGGACCTATGGGCACCGGGCCTATGGGGGCCCATGGGGGCCTATGGGGACCTTTGGGGGCGTATGGGAACCTATGGGGACCTTTGGGCACCTTTGGGGACCAATGGGCACCTTTGGGGACCTTTGGGGGCCTATGGGGACCTATGGGGACCTTTGGGCACCTTTGAGGACCTATGGGGGCCTACAGGGGCCTATGGGGACCTTTGGGCACCTTTGGGGGTCTATGGGGACCTATGGGGGCCTGTGGTGACCTATGGGGACCTATGGGGGCTTGTGGGGACCTATGGGCACCTTTGGGGGCCTATGGGGCCCTATGGGGACCTTTGGGGACCTATGGGGGCCTATGGGCACCTTTGGCGGTCTATGGGGACCTATGGGGGCCTATGGGGACCTATGGGGACCTATGGGGGCTTGTGGGGACCTATGGGCACCTTTGGGGGCCTATGGGGGCGTATGGGGACCTTTGGGGGCCTATGGGGACCTATGGGGACCTTTGGGCACCTTTGGGGACCTATGGGGGCTTGTGGGGACCTATGGGCACCTTTGGGGGCCTATGGGGGCGTATGTGGGCCGGTGGGGGCCTATGGGGACTTTTGGGGACCTATGGGGGCACCTTTGGCGGTCTACGGGGACCTATGGGGGCCTATGGGGACCTATGGGGACCTATGGGGGCCTATGGGCACCTTTGGGGGCATATGGGCGCCTTTGGGGGCCTATGTGGACCTTTGGGGCCCATGGGGACCTATGGGGACCTTTGGGCACCTTTGGGGACCTATGGGGGCTTGTCGGGACCTATGGGCACCTTTGGGGGCCTATGGGGGCCTATGGGGGCCTATGGGGACCTTTGGGGGCCTATGGGGACCTATGGGGACCTTTGGGCACCTTTGGGGACCTATGGGCACCTTTGGGGACCTATGGGGGCCTACGGGGACCTATGGGGACCTATGGGCACCTTTGAGGACCTATGGGGGCCTATGGGGGCCTATGGGGACCTTTGGGCACCTTTGGGGGCCTATTGGCTCTTTTGGGGACCTATGGGGGCCTATGGGGACCTATGGGAGCCTATGGGGGCCTACGGGGACCTTTGGGGACCTTTGGGGGCCGATGGGGACCTTTGGGCAACTTTGGGCACCTGTGGGGGCCTATGGGGGCCTATGGGGACCTTTGGGCACCTTTGGGGACCTATTGGCACCTTTGGGGACCTATGGGGGCCTATGGGGACCTATGGGAGCCTATGGGGGCCTACGGGGAACTTTGGGCACCTTTGGGGACCTATGGGCACCTTTGGGGACCTATGGGCACCTATGGGGATGGGGGCCGATGGGGACTCATTGGCATCTAGGGGGACCTATGGGGGCCTATGGGGGCCTATGGGGGCCTATTTGGCACCTTTAGGTACCCATGGGGGCCTATGGGGGCCTATGGGGACCTTTGGTGACCTTTGGGCACCTTTGGGGACCTATGGGCACTTTTGTTGACCTATGGGGGCCTATGGGGGCCTATGGGGACCTATGGGGGCCGATGGCAACTCATTGGCATCTAGGGGGACCTTTGGGGACCTATGGGCACCTTTGGGGGCCAATGGGGGCCTATGGGCGCCTATGGGGACCTATGGGCACCTTAGGGGACCTATGGGGGCCTATGGTGGCCTATGGGGGCCTATGGGGGCCTATGGGCACCTTTTTTTTGTTGCCACTTTCCCTGCTCACACATTTTCCCCATTTTCCCATTTTGGTGTTCAAAGTCTTTTTTACTTTTGTATTGCCATGTGTCTGATTGTCCAAGGTGCTTCCCCAATGATTTTTCAATTGCGTCCTCCCTTTTTGTTTTTTTCATTTTGGGGGAGTTCATTTAGATTTAGGCATGGTTTCTCCCAATTTCCTCTAGGCATTAGACCCCTAGACACACCTCCAATAGACAAGAATATCAGACATCTTCTTGGATAGACCGCACACACAACATCCCTTATCAGACATCAGACGTCAGATTTTATACACAATTGTGCGCCCGAACGCTTGCACTGTACGGTGTGCCGTGTGCATGACAGAGTGTGCGGCGTGCATTACACAGTGTGTAGTGCGCGGTGTACACCGCACACTACACACTGTGTACTGCACATTGCACACTGTGTATTGCACACTGCACACTTTGGATTGTACACTGCACACTGTGCATTGCACACTGCAGACTGTGTATTGCACACTTCACTCTGTAATGCACACTGCACACTGTGTATTGCACACTGCACACTGCACACTGTGCATTAGAAATTGCACACTGCACGCTGTAATGCACACTGCACACTGTAATGCACAGTGTACACTGCACACTGTATATTGCACACCGCGCACTGCACACTGTGTGTTACAAATTGCACACTGCACACAGTATTGCACACTGCACACTGTAATGCACACCGCACACTCTGTAATGCACACTGTAATGCACATTGTAATGCTCACAATGCGCAGTGAGCGCTCAGTGAAAGCGCCAAACGGCTCAGTGGGCACTCACTGAGCGCCCGACCGCTTGCATTGTACGCTGTGTAGTGTGCATGACACAGTGTGCAGTGTGACACAGTGTGCAGTGCGCGGTGTACACCGCGCACTGCACACTGTGTACTACACATTGCACACTGTGTACTGCACACTGCACATTGTGTATTGTACACTGCACACTGTGTATTGCACACTGCACACTTTAATGCACACTGCACATTGTGTCATGCACATTGCACACTGTGCATTACAAATTGCACACTGCATGCTGTAATGGACACTGCACACTGTAATGCACACCTCACACCCTGCAATACACACTGCACACTGTGTATTGCACACTGCACAGTGCACCGTGCGCAATGTGCAATACCCTGCACACTGCACGCACTGCACACCGTGTACTGCACAGTGCACACTGTGTATTGCACACTGCACACTGTAATGCACACTGCACACTTTGTCATGCACACCGCACACTGTGCATTACAAATTGCACACAGCACGCTGTAATGGACACTGCACGCTGTGTGTTGCACACTGCACATTGCACACGGTGTGTTACAAATTGCACACTGCACACTGTAATGCACACTGCACATGGTGTATTGCACGCTGCACACTGCACACTGTGTGTTGCACAGTGCACACTGCACACTGTGTACTGCACACTGCACACTGCACACTGTGTGTTCCCAATTGCATACTGCACACTGTGATGCACACTGCACAGTGTGTAATACACTCTGCACAATGTGTATTGCACACTGCACACCGCACACTGTGTATTGCACACTGCACACTGTGTATTGCACACTGCACACTGCACACCTTGTAATGCACACTGTAATGCACACAATGCGCAGCGAGCGCTCAGTGAGAGCGCCAAACGGCTCAGTGGGCACTCATTGGGCGCCCGAACGCTTGCACTGTACGCTGAGCAGTGTGCATGACGCAGTGTGCAGTGCGCATGACACAGTGTGCAGTGCGCATTACATAGTGTGTAGTGTGCATTACACGGTGTGTAGTACGCAGTGTACACGGCGCTCTACACACTCTGTACTGCACATTGCACACTGTGTATTGCACACTGCACACCGTGTATTGTACACTGCACACTGTGTATTGCACACTGCACACTGTAATGCACACTGCACACGGTGTCATGCACAGTACACACTGTGCATTACATATTGCACACTGCACGTTGTAATGGACACTACACACTGCAATGCACACTGCACACCCTGTAATACACACTGCACACTATGTATTGCACACTGCACACTGCACAGTGCACCGTGCGCAGTGTGCAATACCCTGCACACTGCACACACTGCACACTGCGTACTGCACATTGCACACTGTGTATTGCACACTGCACACTGTGTAGTGCAGACTGCACACTTTAATGCACACTGCACACTGTGTCATGCAGACTGCACGTTGTGCATTACAAATTGCACACGGCAGGCTGTAATGGACACTGCACACTGTAATGCACACTGCACACCCTGTAATACACACTGCACACTGTGTATTGCACACTGCACACTGCACAGTGCACCGTGTGCAGTGTGCGACACCCAGTGTGCAATACACAGTGTGCAGTGTGCAGCGTGCAATACACAGTGTGCAGTGTGCATTACACAGCATGTAGTGCGCAGTGTACACTGCGCACTGCACACTGTGTACTGCACATTGCACACTGTGTATTGCACACCACACACTGCGTATTGCACACTGCACACTGCACACTGTGTGTTACAAATTGCACACTGCACACTGTAATGCACACTGCACAGTGTGTAATACACCGTGCACACTGTGTCTTGCACACTGCACACCGCACACTTTGTATTGCACACTGCACACTGCACACTATGTGTAGTGTGCACTACACAGGGTGTAGTATGCCGTGTGTGATGTAATCCACACTGCACACTGTGTAATGCACACTGCACAGAGTCCCATGCACACTACACACTGCACCCTGTGTATTGTGCATTGGGTATTGCACTGTGCACCGTGTGCAGTGTGCAATACCCAGTGTGCAACACACCGGGTGTGGTCTGTAGTATGCAATACACAGTGTGCTGTGTGCATTACAATGTGCAGTGTGCAATTGGTAATGCACAGTGTGCAGTGTGCAGTGTGCAATACACAGTGTGCAGTGTGCATTACAGTGTGCAGTGTGCAATGCACAATGTGCAGTGTGCAATACACAGTGTGCAATGTGCGGTGCGCAGTACACAGTGTGCAGTGCGCAGTGTACACTGCGCACTACACACTGTGTAATGCGCGCTGCACATTGTGTCATGCACACTGCACACCGTACAGTGCTAGCGTTCGGGCGCTCAGTGAGTGCCCACTGAGCCGTTTGGCGCTCTCACTTAGCGCGCATTGCGCCGTTTCGCGCGCTCCCTGAGCGCTCACTGCGCGCGCCAAACGGCGCAGTGAGCGCTCGCTGAGCGCGCCAAATGGCTCAAAGAGCGCTCAGTGAGGGCTCACTCATGGTTCTTTGTCACTGTACGCTGCACTGTACACTGCCACTGTACACTGGCATGTACACTGTCAATGATGTCACTGTCTACTGTCACTGTACATGGTACACTGTATTCTGGCACTGTACGTTGTCTTTGCACACTGCACACTGCCACTGCACAGTGTCACTATACGCCGTCACTGTACATTTTCATTGTACACTGTACATTGTACACTGTACTCTGTACTCTGTACAGTGTACTCCCCAAGGTCTCATAGAATGTGTCCCCACACACAGTGCGTCCACCACAACGGCCAAGACTCTACACTAGCACTCTACACTGTCACTCTACACTCACTGTGTGCTCTCACTGTACACTGTCATTGTACACTGTCACTGTACACTGTCACTGTAGACTTGTTGCAATTTTTTTTGGAGGGGCTGGATGGTAATTTGAGCCCCCCTCTTTGCAGTCCTTGAACTCGCCCCCCCGCCCCCCCCCCCCACAGCTACGGCCTGAACCCAAAGAACAGCTGCAGCCACAGTGAAAGCTGCAATTGCAGCCTTCGCCACAGCCACGGCCACACACATTGACACAACCACAACCAAATCCACACACAACACAGCTTGCAGCAACACACCCACACCGACACGCACATCCACACCCACACCCACACCCACACCCACACCCAGAACTCAGACCCAAACCCGCAACCACAGCCACTACCATAACCACACCCACAACGAGAGCTACCACAATGGCCCTAGCAACAACCGCACGCAAGCCCAGAACCACGGCCACAACGACAAACACAACCATACCTGTGTCTGCAGCCACAAACACAATGTTATGTGCACACAATCAAAGCCTATGCCACACAACACCAAAACCAACAACAACGTCCAAAACATTGGTTGCAAACGCTGCAACACACATTGGCACACACACACACACACCTGCGCGTAAACACATTCACAAATCCACATCACATGTCGCAAATCACTTTGCTTCTTATGTCCAAATCCCTACCCAGTTCCTACAGGTCTTAGCGAAAATACCCGGGTATAAGCGCCGGCATTCGCAACCATTGCTACCAAAATGCCTAGGATAAATCCCGACCCGAAAAAAAGCGCTCGGGGTAAATTCTATGGCCGCTCGGAAAAACGGTGGGGATTTATCCGGTGCGCGCTCGGGATATCGCTTGGGATTTATCCGGTGGCCGCTTGGGAAATCGCTTGGGATTTTTCCGGTGGGCGCTCGGGACATCGCCTGGGATTTATCCGTGGGCCGCTCGGTATCCTCCTCAGGTATTTTTGCCAACGTGCCTTACCCAATCGTTAGGCGTTTTCAGAAAAGTCGGGTGAGACCCAACTCATTGAACACCCCACCAAATGAAGTTCCCAATGTGCCCAACCCACCATCACTCCTTTCTTTGACAGATCGTTTGCTACATCACCCCCACCGTTAACATCCCTCCTCCCTCCACATGCCCTGCCCAATGTGCACTCTGCATCACCATTGTTGTTCTTCACGGATATTTTCTTGACCGGAGAGCCCCTTAAGTGCCGGCCGCGTCCGATGAAGGTGCCTATTTGTACGCCACCGGAGGGATGGGGGACCATGGACCATTGTAAGGTAAGGTGAGTAAGCCCAGGAGGGGCCACCCCCTGGTAGTGTCAAACGATGATGGTTGTGGATGGTACATGTACATGCACATGACACAAATTATTTTGCGCTGTTTGTGTGAGGTGCTTTTGGTCTTTGTGTTGAATCGAATACTAGACTGATTTTTGAGGGTCTATAGTGTTGAATGGGGGCACAGAAGAAGGGTGAGCAACTGGATGTTTTGCTATTGCATTAGTTTTGGATTTGTGCTTGCTATGCCGCAACCTTGTCCTGTTGTCACAGCCATGGAATGGATGTTTCAGCAACAATTGCCCGATTGGTTGTCACCACCATCACCCCCAGTACCCCAACCCTAGCCTCTGACTGTGACATACCTGCCCAGCCCCCCATCACCCCCATCACACCGGACTCCGTCACCCATACCCCTTGTGCCCCATGCGGTTTCCCCTCCAACACCACCTTCCCAAGTACCCAGCCCCCCCCCGAAACTCGCCCCCGCACATGTCCCCACCACGCCCCTAGCCTCGGGTAGTGACCCCCTTACCCCCCGGACTGAACTCCTGCGGCTCCCCCTGCCGGGGCTGGAAATTTCGTTCGACATGGGATGGCCACGCTACGTGTTTGCCGTGCGCCGTCATGGCCAGGTGCAGATGTGGCACCGCGGCCAGCGCCTCAGCCGTTCGCACTTTCTCAACTCTCGCTGCAGCGTGCGAGGCTCATAGTTCGGGCGACCCAAGCCCCAAAGGTCTCGACTTCTTTGCTGCCTGTGCACCCTGCCACATGCCACCTTGCACCTCCCCATGGTTAGCCAACGTTGCCGGATATGGTTCAGCACCGACGGGTCTCCCTGCTGCCTATGCGGCCCACGACGGCCCCCCCTCCCCCTCCCCCTCCACTCTCATCCCCCACTCGACGTGCCCTGTTCTCCAAGCGCACCTATGAAGGGAGCCTCACCCTCACGCAGATGCAGAGAGGGGAGGTGCGCCCACCCACGGCCCCAGCCCCGCTCCCCGCTCCCCGATTTTGCAATCGGTGGCGCCCATACCCGCGCCGGGGATTTCCTCCCCCCCCCGTCAACCCCGCAGCATGGGATGTTGCATTGGTGTCATTTTGCGATTGAAAGTACCATTTTTCCTTGACCAGAGGCACTCAAAAACCATACTGGAATTCCCCAAGAGACATGGGAGGTTGCATTACTGTGAATCTGCGATTGAAAGTACGGTTTTCCATTGACCAAAAGCCCTCAAATACCATAGTGGAATGGCCCGAGAGACATGGTATGTTGCATTAGTGTGAATTTGCGATTGAAAGTACGGTTTTCCATTGACCCAAAGCCCTCAAGTACCGTAGTGGAATGGCCCGAGAGACATGGGATCTTGCAGTGGGGTGAATTTGCGATTGAAAGTACGGTTTTCCATTGACCAAAAGCCCTCAAATGCCATAGTGGAATGGCCCGAGATAAATGGTATGTTGCATTAGCGTGAATTTGCGATTGAAAGTACGGTTTTCCCTTGACCAAAGTCACTCAAATACCATACCGGAATGGCCCGAGAGACATGGGATGTTGCATTAGTGTGAATTTGCGATTGAAAGTACGATTTTCCATTGACCAAAAGCCCTCAAATATCATGCCCTTTTCCGTTTATTAGGCCTCCAATGTCCTCCCATCAATTTGTGGTGAACGGGTGGCTGCACTCCGTTCGTGGACCTGCTTCCCTTGACCGAGGACTCGCCTTTTTTTACGCTGTACCATAACAAGCACAAGGCTGGGACGAGGCGTACACCTGGGAGTTCCCGGCAGCCAAAGCAATGTCATTAAACGAGATCAAACAGAGAAGGCTTCCAAAGACTGAGGGTGTCACGCTAGACAAGTGTCAACTCCGTGGCCAAGAAATCCAAGGCAACCCTTCAATGTCCAAACCGCCTCAGCCATGGCCGAGTGATTTGCTTTGTCTGCGGCATGAAGCTTTGGCCTCAAAGAGGGTATTGAACACTCTAAACCGGGTACAGCCTGGCTGGTCAATTGAAGGGTTGAAGGGGTTGGAGAATACGATATTGCCAGAGTTTAATTATGACACCGAGAATCACAAGCATATGGTGGCTGTGGTCGCAAACCTTCTCAAAGAATCTGGGCCTGTAATAGGCAGGGGCCGCTCCTCTACACCACCAGGCAAGTGCACTCTGTCCCTTGCAATTTTTTGTGACGGAATCACCCTCAGGGGCCGTCCAAATGTCAACATCAGAGCTGCCCGGGTAGACATGGGAGGGACACGGTTCCCTTTTGTTGAAAACATTCCCGAAACAGCCGGTTTTTTGACCTGGCGAGAAATGTCCAAGGTTGATGATACTCGTTGGCTGGCGGAGCATAGACGTAGGGAGTTGAATACTCTAGCTGCCCAGCATTTTGTTGTACCTGTGCGTTTTGCCGGGTGTGTCCAGCGTGTGCAAGTCACAGTTGCTTTTCAGCTTGTAATTGCTGACCACCATCACCTATGGTGGGAGCTGGGGGGGCGTGCCTGTGTTGTGTGCCCTTGGGAAAGAGCACACGGTGTTCGGGACATGTTCCTACATGAACCGCTGCCCATTCATGAACGCCCCTGCACAAAATTTGCGGGCACCACTGGCCTGCAAAATATTTTTCCAATGCGACCTGTATTGCATAATATCAAAGGGGCCTTTAGTCGTGCATGCAGCGTTGTTGGGCGCGTGTTACCCCCCGCAGATTCAAACGTACTGTTCCAGTATCTGGTTACCGTGGCAAAACGCTACGGTATCACAAAACTGCTTGTTGACTCCCGTCAGCGCCGCTCGTTAGTGCGACGCCGCTTCCGGACCGGTGTTTCGCTGACGGGTCGGGAGGCCTGGTCGCTTGCGTCACGGCCTGCACAAGATGTTGCTCTTCCGTTGCCTTACCATCTGTTGTTCCTCTCGATCTGTCACATCGTTGTCTTGATCTATAGTGGTACCCTACAAATAGCCACCAGTGAATGGCGCATCGGGGGCCTGCTTCATGTGTTTTTGATGCACCTTATCCTGGAATACAGTGAGGAAGGTAGCACACAGACCTTGTATTGTCATGGTATGGAACATTTTTTCCAGCTGCCTCGGTTACCGATGGGCTGTACAGATGATGCAGGAGAGAGGGATCTGAGGCTTGGCAAGCGCTTTGCCCACCTCACCTCCACCGTGGCAGACAAAAGTATTGAAGAGACGTTGGGTCATGAAATGTATGTCAAATTCCTGGGGCGCCGTGCCCGTCGCTGTGAGGTCCATCTGTGGCACCCCGAGAGGTGGGGTGGTGGTTTTGGGGCAGTGGGTGGTCAGTGCCTCCCCCATGTGGAGGGCAGTGTTCGAGCGATTGCTCGCAAAAACTTTGGACAACAATACGTTCAGGTGCTACATGCATATGAGCACTCAGTCAGTATATATCACCACTGACCCCTGCCAGCCGCAAATGGATGTGTACTGCATCTGTGGCCGTTGTGGTGCTGAGTGGAGTGGACAACGGTACTGGACCCTTGCAACGATGGCAGCGGTACGGCACTGGCCAACATTCAACTATGCCAGTGCAAACCCTTATCTTACCAAAAAACAACGGAAACAATTGGCCAAGGAAGGGGCAAAAGGTAAGGCAGCGGTAGGTAAGCATAGTACAACCGGCGAATAGGGGACGAAGGTGACGGTGGTGACAAACGGAGGCAAGGACTCGGCCGCATCCTTTGATATTGGTCCTGTGTCGGACTCAGCCACGCAGCAGACCCAACCAATGCGTGCTGTCAAGCTGCACACACGCATTGTTGTGGATGCAAATTATTCGTCAAACCCTGACCCAACAGCTTCAGACAGCTGTGGTAATTCCTCTATGGCATCCACTGACGCATCTTCACATACGGACAGTGGTGATTCTACAAGTACTGGCGGCCCCAGTACCACAAGCAGTAGCAGCAGAAGCGACTCCCTTGTCCCGGAGGCACCACCTCCAAAAAACTTTCGCCGCTGTGGCGTCCCAAGCAAGCCGGCTTGGAAGGTGGCGTGCATCGATGTGGATGAGGCATCCTCAAGTGCCCCCCCCGCCACCTTGCTTTGCGAAAGTGACCATTACCCTACGGACTACGTTGACCGTTAACCATTGCTGAGCTCTACCTCAGGAAACCACTCCCTGAGGTCCTCGGTGCGGCCGGGGTCTACCCAAACCGATGTCACCCACTCTTTTTTGGGGTGGGGCGGTGCGAATGTGGGGTTACAGCACCTGGGCCGCATACCCAACTGTTCGGAGGTGCCCGACACACGTTTCTTGTGGTACTTTGTACAATTTTGCAATTATTATTATTGCAATGCTCACATTTGCGAATTTGGGAATTTTCGAACGAAAGGGATGTTGCATTAATGTTAATTTGTGATTGAAAGTACGCATTACTTTTGACCAAAAGCAATCAAATACCATAGTGGAATGGTTCAAGAGAAATGGGATGTTGCATAGCTGTGAATTTGCGATTGAAAGTACGGATTTCCCTTGCCCAAAAGCGCTCAAATACCATAGTGGAATGTGGGGCTGACCGTTGACCTTTGTTGAGCTCTACCTCAGGAACCCACTCCCTGAGGTCTTCGGTGCGGCCGGGGTATACCCAAACCGATGTCACCCACCCTGTTTTGGGGTGGGACGGTGCGAATGTCGGACTGCAGCACCTGGGCTGCATACCGAACTGTTCGGAGGTGCCCGACACATTTTTTTGTGGTCTTTTGTACAATTTTTTTTTTCTTAGTACGCGCCACGAGCGATTTTTTCTGTGGGTGCACCAACTCTCACCGGGGATTTCTCCGCTGCCCGCTCGGAAAAACGCTCGGTATTTATCCGGTGGGCGCCCAGGATATCGCTTGGGATTTATCCGGGGCCCGCTCGCGATATCGCTTGGGATGTATCCGGTGGCCGCTCGGGAAATCGCTTGGGATTTTTCCGGTGTCCGCTCAGGATATCCTCAACCATTTTCGGTATAGCCTTAGGTGTATCTGAGCACGTTCCTAGGCATTTTCCATTTAAAATCCCCGGCGATTTGGACATAAGAAGCAAAGCGATGGAGCGACATGTATACACACACGAACCCAAGCAACTAGAAACCAAAGCATGCTGTCGCACACTCACAAACACTCACGCACGAAGACACCTTCGCCCACACATCGATCCATGCAACCCCCCCCCCCCCACACACACACAAGCAGACATACAAACACACTAAATGAGAGAAACCAAGAACGAATAAACCACCTACACTTGCGCACATGCGCATGGGCACAACTAAACACGCACACAAGCACACACACCCACACCCACACACATAATAGCACAACATACCTGCAAAGGTCATCGTCCTTGCCGCCACCATCGTGCATGTGATGCCACGGCCAAAAAAAAGGCAACGCAGAACAAGGGGACGGGACACGCAAGCGAACAGAAGGGCTACCCACGAGGGAAGCGGGGGGACGCAGCATAGCAAAAGGGGACGGGAGGGGATAAGGACGGAGGGGGATCAATGTGTCATGGTGTAGGTCAAGATGGTTGTATGATGAACCTCACAAAAGCGAGCAGTCTCCTTTGTGCCCTCCTTGTGCTTCATGGTATGTGTGTGTGGGGTGGGTGGGTGCTATTGTCATGAGGCAACAAGGAACACCCTCGCAAATGGCTAGGTTCATGTTCCTGAATCCCAACCCCGTAACAATCTCTTCCTAGCCCTTCACTTCGCATGCCTGAATGTGGCCATGTGTTTATGTACACGCAAGATAATTGCACACAGGAATGAACGTGGTTGTCAATTTGTGCATGTGCATGTGTGTGTGGACGTGTGCATGGGTGTATGTGTGTGTGTGTGTGTGTTTTTGGATATTTGTGTCCCTCACAAAGTGTGTGTGTTTGGATGTTTGTGTGTTTGTCGCGGTGGGTACATGTATGCAAGTATATATGTGTGCCTGCATGCTCAAGTTCTTGGAGAAAGGACATGGTGACAGCTGCGGACCGATGTTGGTGTGAAAAGGGTGAACTGTGGGCCACCAAGGGTGGGAAGAGAGGGCGGGAAGGAGGAGAAACTCTTGAGTGAGACCTGAGGGAGCCCCTAATTAGCTCTCAGTGAGCGCTCAGTGGGCCATTTGGCGCGCTCATTGAGAGCTAAGTGAGAGCTAAGCGAGCCGGCTCAGCGACGGCTCAGTGACGGCTCAGTCGGGCGCTCAGTCAACTGAGCTGTCGCCAAAAAAAGTACCCCCCCCTTGAACCTTGACCAAGTGAGTATCTAAAACTTCTAAGAACAGTAAATACACATCACTTGGCATGCAAAAAACACAACAAACAAGCACTAAGACATCGCAATGCACAGCTGAGCCCCAAATGAGCCCCAACTTCACATTTCCACTTAGCGACCAGTGAGTCGCAAGTAGACACCGCCTTCTTCTCCCGCCCCTTCTCTTTTGGGGCGGGGACGGCCTTTGACTTTTGGGGGGGGGTTTGTTGTTCGGGGGAGGGGGGGGGTGCCTTCGCCGGAGGACGACAAAGAGGAAGAGGCGGGGTTGTCGGACTCGGCGTCCGAGTCCGACTCGAACCGCTTCCGCTTTGTGGGGGGGAGGGGGGGGGCTTTGCCCTTGTTTTTTTTTGGGGGGGGGGCTTGGGCTTGGAGGGGGGGGGTTGTGGGTGGTGGTGGTGCTTGCCCCCTTCCTTTCTTCCTTCACCTCCCTTCCTTCCCCACCACCCATCCCCCGCCAAAGCGCTGCATCCTCACACCCCAACTACCCTACCTCCCCCAAGTGGGCTTGTAGGGCCTCGAGGGGCCCCACAGCTCCGCACACTAGCGGCCGTGCTCCCACTCCTTCAAGCCGCGGAGCAGGGCCAGCCCAAGCGCGGGTCATGGGCGACCAGTTTGTGGAGCCCCCCCAACCCCACGCTCTGCTCCCCGTTTTTGTCGCTCCAAACGACACGGAGGGGCGCACATCGTCTCCGCAAACCGCCACGTCCTTGACCTGCAACAAAGCAGGCGGTGGCCCTGGTCCGGGGGACAAAACCAAAATTTTTGGACGACTTTTTCTAAACTTTTTGGTTTAATTTTTAATCTCACTTTTTGATTTTTGAAGCAGCGATTCAAATTTCAAAAATGAAACCAAAACATCTAAACGCAGCGTCCTGAAAATTAATGAAACGCAAACACACACATACACACACGTACTTTTTCAAATTTAGGGCACCCCAGAGCATGCAGCACCCCCATCGCCTGCCTGAAGCTCGAGGCAGGGCCGGGGGCCTCTACTGGATCGGCGGCGCTGGTGGTGTTGGCGGTCGTGGCCGCCTTGGGTGCTGTCCGAGTGACGGCTGCCGTAGGTGTGCTGGGCCGCAGGGTCATAGGGGGGGATGGTCAGGGACAGCAGGGCAGACCACACTGGTGCAATTTGCACCGACTTGCCCTGCCGCCGTGGTCACATCCTCCTCCAGGTAGAGGAGGTAGTTGGACTGACAGCGCGGCTTTGCAGCAATGTGCACGGGCCTGCCGCGCAACATTAGATGCCCCCGGGTCATAGAGAGGGGGCATGTCGCTGTTCAAGTCCTTAAGGAGATCCCTCATGGCAACAATGGCTTCCTATTCGGGATCGTCCGGCGCGTAGGCCAATAGTGGACCCATCTCCTCGCATGCAAGGAACAGAGCCCTGGGCTCCTCCCCATCGGGTGCGGCGGTGGCACCCAGCTTCACCCCCGTGCGTGCCCGGCACAACAACCGCCGCACGGCCTCCGCATTCTCGTTGGGGAGTGACTCCAGGCGCGCCTCAACAAAAGCGACATGCAACCGCCCAATGGCCATGCAACAATGGAGGATGCATAGGAAAACCCAACACCGGTCAACCACGATGTGAGGTCCCGCTATGCACCCCCCATTATCCAAGCTCCGACCCGTCACCTAATATTGGTGACGGGCCGCCGCCTGGTTGTCCAAAGTTTGGCGCACGTCCACCCACAAACACGCCGCCGCCGCCTTGTCCAACACCCCCATATTGTAAATAGACCCCACTTGGGGTGATGTGGAGACCCCAATGAGGCGGTGAATAAATGGCTGGTCACCTCCAAGGACCAGCGCAGCAGGCACCCAACCGGATGCCCAACAAAAACTTTTGCAGTCGTGAATCGACTGCAACACCTACAAAAGAGTGTGTGCATTTATATTTGGGCATCACTTTTTCATTCAAACTTTAACTTCAAATTTCGTTCCGGTTAAATTTTAAGCAATGTTTCGCTTTTCAACGAGGAAGTTTGAAACGAAGCGAGCCCGAATTCAATGCGACACAAAAGCGCCAGTACCTGAAGGTTGTCGGCCCAAATAGCTGCCAAAGCGGCCATCTTTTTGTCGCCGCACACGGCGATCCCGATGACCCACAAGTAGGCGTGTGTGCGGCCCCGTTTGCCGCAGCTGAGGAGCCAAATAGACAATTGGGTCCAACTCCCACCGGCACACAGGTAGGCATCCCCGCGCACAATAAACGTGACGGGCCGTTCCCAATCAATGGTGTCCACTAGCGGTGGACGCAATTGACTGTAGCGGGCCCATGAGTGCACGGGTCAATTGCGGCCACTAGCGGGTGGGTCGTCCACGCTCACGGGGGGCCGCAACTCTAGCGGCTTAGCCATATCCTTCCATGTGTCCAAGAAGGCTTGCCGCGTTGGGATGGGTAGCGGGAAAATGTGGCCCATAGCGGCCGTATAGTCAATTCCTCGCCGGGTCGTGAACTCGGAGAGGTGGCGGAACCCGTCTTTGTGACATTGAGGTCCACGAGGAGCCCAATAAAATCGGGCGCGAGAAAAAAGGAAGGAGGCATATTGTTCCACCGCCTCCACTTGCTTAGTACGAATAAGGGAGGGGTAGCCAACGTCCGTGGCATGGGACCATCGGGCCTAGGCCAAGGGAGATGAAGCCACCCACTCACCAAGGAGTTGGGAGACCAAAGGGTCCCGCAAACTCTTGGCTCCACTCAAACGCACAAGCGACATGCTAAGCTTGAGAATATTGTCTCAAGGGAAAGGCATAACAAGTGCTACACAAGAGAAAAGGGGGTTGGCAGTGGGCACAACGAAGAGGACTAAGGGTTGGACACCCAACCCTTAGGCAATCCAACATCTCCACAAACCCATTGGGCAACATTCTACCGCATTAAACGGCCTCAAGACCCTAGCATACGCATGCAATTAACGGCACAAATACTTTAAAATCTAGAAAAAATAGGTATTCTCGTTTCACACGTTAAAATTTATCGGTTTAACATTTAACGACTTTCACAAATTAAAATTGAAAATTTAACATATTGGATTTAACGTAGGTCTCCAGGGTGTACACATGTCAACTCCTTTTCGAACCTGGCCAAATAGTATTGACCACCTCAAAATGAGACAACGTCGTTGGCTCCACCGAGCAAGCTGACCATATGGAACACGTTGGTGTGTGCGGTACGGTGCCTCCCGTCCCTCCATCTATCATCCAATCCCCACACGTTACACCGTAGCTAGCAACGGGTGTTAGGTGCCCCGGCGTGTACAACACCCTCCACCAACTTGCAGAACCTATGGCTCAACCCGTTGAACCCGACGACGGGAACAGCACCCTCATCTACGTTGTAGCATGCCCCATACCAGCCCGGGTGCAACACTTGTACAAGTCCCAAGCCATTGGTCCCGTAGATGTATGGCAGCCAAGACCCTCCAAATATCATTGGTTGCAGATACCCAGCGACGATACCACAAGACACAAGGCCGGCTACGTGCACTGCACAATAGGGCCTAGTACTATTGTTGATGAGCTTACCACTTTTTTCTACCCTTTTTGGTGGGGGATCGGAGCCATGGGGCACGGTGTATGGGCAACCCAAGAAGTCGCTTTGGACCAGGAGATCATGCTAGCAAGGTTACCGTCGTTGACACAGTTCCGGAAAACCGTGAGCCCTCTTTTTTAACGGGTTCATAGGATGGCAGAAATTTTGCTGAACGGGGGCAAAAATTGCACAGCTAAGTCCCCACATGCCGCGGTGTGTTGGGTATGCAGTTGGAATGGGGCACATTGCCTTGCCAAGTTTTGTACCAAGCACCCCATCATAACGATGTGGGATGCTGAAGTCGCCAAGGCTGCCATTTTTTGCACATCCCGATCGCAGGTTGCATTCCCGACCATGGGCTGCGACCCGTTATGCGTTGCTACATTTGCTTCATACCAAATGAGAGATGTTATGATGGCACCCGTGAGCAAGTCGGCTACCATGGTGGCTTGTACACCTCTCGAACCACACTCAGTGTGGCCCGTCCCGCTGCCAAGGCATGTACTCGAACCACGATAAATCCAAAGAAGGCAAATGAAAAGGGGGAAATCGGACTTGGTTGTGCCACATTTCTGCACTTCATGCAAACCAATCGGTGGGAAACTCTTATTCACGAGTGTGTCCCAAAGGGTCGGTCAGAAGGAGAACGGGTGGCACGACCACTGTGGATGAATGTCTACTATAAGTGGCAGACAATTTTTTTCTGCGATGTGGGTGTGTTTGAAGGGCAAATACCATGGCACAGTGCGGGGGACCTCAAACAGTTTAGGGAGGATAGTGTGGACCTGGGCCTAGCCCATTTGCGTTTGCACTGGGGGCTCCTGTTGTGGTCACACTTTTGCATACAACACATGTATCTTTTCGCATGCGAGTGCTGAACTTTCACCTGATTTTCATCTTTCACAATGGAGGGGAGCCACCGGCTCATAAGCGCATCTACCACAATAGTGGGGGCTTGCTGGAGAGGCTGTGCGTGCAGGTGGTGGTGGATAACCACATCATTCGTGATAGTCTTCGCCACAAATTGTAAGATCCCACAAAGCGCACCATACACATCCAAGGCCCGGTGAGTGTGTGCAACGACGCTTGAGTACTCCACCGTAGTGACCTAGGCTATCTTTATACTTTGTAGAAAGGATTATCGGCACGAAAGAGCGCCGATAATTGAACCAAATTTTGCAAAGTGGCGTCTATTGCTTTGCCTATTGTGCAAGTTTTGTGTCCATGCCCAGTCTTCTCAAAGATTCACCAGATTTTTTTGCGAAATTCGCAATCTTCTCACGTTCACAAGCTCGCAAGAAAGGTGAGTGGTGCACACATCCTGAATCCACGAGAAATGGTCTTATGAAACAAGTGGTTTTAGCCCATTTGAACCCGTGGTGGTCGCTTTAGCCCTCAAAACATCACAAATACCTTGGAAATGGATCATTTAGGGACCAAAAATGCGTCAAGGGGGAAGCACCCGACCGGAGATTTGGCTTTGGCTCAACCTGGCAGCTATATATGAACTGTTCACCCTTTCAGAAGAGCTATAATTTTCTTCCGCTATTTGGATAGTGGGAGGAACAACCACCATTTTATCGGAGCAACCCCGAAATAGGGTGGTAGTTGCTCCCAAAGGAGCATGTTATGTATTTCCACATTGGGCAATGCCGGATGAAGGCATGTTTGGACAGAATGGGTACCAAAGGGTTTGCTCTCCTTAGGGGGCATTTTGTAAGGGTTTCATGTAAACGTGCCGTAAAAATAGCGCAGATCGATACTCCCCGAAAAATGGGTGAAAAATGCAGTTTTGCAACATGGCTCTTGGATCGTTTGAGATGCATAAACAAGTTAAATGAGCCCATCTTGGGTTTGTTGTGACCAATTTTTGCTCAACAAAAGGAGAAAAGGCCTCAAATGTGGGCCGTTTGGTGACCATAAATGGGTCAAAAATGGGGCATCAACATGTCTCTCCAACAATGAAATGTGGACCATGTCGAATGCGCTAAGAGATGAAAACACCCCACTTTGAGGACGTTTTGACCCACTTTGCCACATGACACCACTCCATACGCTTTTTGTCACACCCGTGGCAACACTCGAGCCATGCTGCTGAGGCACTAGAGTTGGGGAGAGGGGTGTAAATTAGAGGAGAAATTTTGGTGTGCCTTCCCAAATGTGCAGCTATGGGCCCAAAACAACCATTTTATTTTGCCCAAAAACACCATTGGGCTTGTTGAAAGCGTGTCCAACCGCACTCCCCTATTTCTTGTGGTTTCCAAAACCTCCAAATCTCCCAAATGGATGCCTAGAGCCCTTTACTCGTGCCCACGATATGAGAGCAAGCTGCAAGCTCAAGCCCCAACACATGGGCTCCATGGGGGGGGGGGCGTCGTCTCGGTTCGGGTACGCGACCCCCCCCCCTCTCTGCCCTCCGGGCCCACTTAGTTACGAAGGTCAATGGCTACCGGCCATGCATATGGTGGCGCCAAAGGCGCCCGAAAATTTTTTTCATTCCCCTTGCCCACGTTGCATCCCTCCCCGCCCAGGTGGTGGAGCACCCCAACGCTATACTTGAACCCAACCTTGACTCTAGCGCCCGCCCCAACCGCCAGCCTGCCCCTAACCCTACACCCAACCCTTCCGATGACCCTAACCCTAACCCTAACCCTTACGCTAATCAAGACTCGAACTAGGACCGAGCTGGGTCCTAGTCTTGGGTAACTCATTTGACATCACATAACGCATTGGAGATCACCGTTGAAGAAAGACCGCTTGCTTTGCAGATGTTAGGACGATCATCCTGAAACACGGCTCAAAAAGGGCTCATTTTCACCTCAAATGGACCACCGTGCTGCAGCACGGCATGGTACATGCCACATTGAACACCCATTTGCCATCATTTGATAGGCCAATCGCCATGGAAGAACAACGGCCCTCATTGCAAACGCCCACTTGACACACCGGCGATCGTCCTAAGTTTTCAGGACGATCGTCCTGAAAACAGCCCAAAACCGGCCATTTTTGGACACTAAATCGGCCGTAGAACGGGCTAGACGGCTCGAAATGCAACGAAACTTGATTGTGGTGATGCGCCTTGGCTCCCCGGTCGTTTTGAACTACTTGGATGCCGGTTTTGAGCCGCGGTGTGGTCGCAAGGACTTTTTATGCGCCTGCTGCTTGCTGCTTGCTGCTTGCCAAAACGTGTAGCTCATCCTTGGACCCTAAAAGGTGGTGTAAAAGGTGGTGAAAACAGCCCAAAAACGGCCATTTTTGGACACTAAATCGGCCGTAAAACGGGCTACACCGCAAGAAACGGCACAACACCTGTTTTCCGTGATGCGGGTTTGCTTCCCGGTCGTTTTGAGCTACTTGGATGCCGGTTTTGAGCCACAAGGTAGCGGCTACTGGACAAACCAACGATCGTCCTGAAATTTCAGGACGATCGTCCTGAAAACAGCCGAAAACAGGCCAAAAACGGCCATTTTTTGGACGCCAAATCGGCCGTAGAACGGGCTAGAAGGCTCGAAAGGCAACGAAACTTGTTTGTGGTGATGCGCCTTGGCTCCCCGGTCGTTTTGAGCTACTTGGATGCCGGTTTTGAGCCGCGGTGTGGTCTCAACGACTTTTTAAGCGCCTGCTTGCTGCTTGCTGCTGCTTGCTGCTTGCTGCTTGCTAAAACGTGTTGCTCACCCTTGGCCCCTAAAAGGTGGTGTAAAACCTCGACAGGGTAAACCCAGCTCGGTAACCCTAATCAAGACTGAATATTGGGACCGAGCTGGTGGGGGAGGGAACATTAGCTATGACTGGTGAAGGACATCAAGAATGATTCACACATTGATGGCTCTTCACAAAGTGAAATCAGCTTGCAAGTCAACCCCATCACCACGAGGCCCACTTTCAAGGCTTTTGTTGGACTTCTGAGGGGCCAAAATACCCCAAAATGGGCTCAAAATGGGCTCATTTCACCCGTTTGTGCACCCCAAATGGTCTAGGATGATTTTTGGAAAAACGCGTTTTTGACCCATTCTTGACCCATTTCCGGTCCCAAAACAGCCTTTTTTCAAGGCATTTTGGGATTTTCGGAGGACCAAAATGGGCCACCACAAGCTCAAAATGGTCCAAAAACACTTGTTTAGCGTCGCACATGGTCTAGGATCATTTTTGAGAAAAGTCATCTTTTTGCCCCTACTGGACCCTAATGACCCATTTGGGCACCCACCTGTTTGGGCTTGAGCTTGCAGCTTGCCGCAGCCTAGTGGGCCTAAGTACGAGGGTGTAGGCGTCCGTTTGGGCAATTCTAAGGGGTGGAAACCACAAAAAGTGGGGGGTTGCGGGTGGAGTAGGTGCCCTCTGAATCGCATTTTGAGCCATGTAGCCAAAGATATGGCCTATTCTTGGTTTGTGGCTGTCGGCATTTGAAGCTTCTGGGGGCCTTTTTGGGCCGTTTCCGGGACATGTCATGGAGTTAGAGGGCGGCAAAGAGCTCGTTGACACAGGGAAGTCAAGCCGCACGTGCAGAGTAGCCACCGTTTCCCTTTGTTTGGCCGTTTTGAATGTGTTCTAGGGCTTTTTAAGCCCAAAAATGGCTGTTTTTGGCCCTAAAGTGCAGTTTTTGAAAGCGAGGTCCGCCACTTGCAAATCCCGTTCCCGGCCGCCACCGTTGAGTTTCTTGCTCAAACTTTGTGTGATTGTACTTCACACCCATAGGTATCATCCATCAAAATTTCACCCGAATCTGAACCCCCAGGACGGAGTTCTGATTTTTACCCATTTCGCGCGTGCTGCTGCTTGCTGCTTGCTGCTGCTTGCTGCTGCTTGCTGCTGCTGCTGCTAAACCTGGTAGGTCCACCCTAGACACTAAAAAGGGTTATAAAACCAAGACTGGTGCCACCAGCTCGGTGACCCTAACCCTAGCCCGAACCCTAGCCCTAGCTCTCAACCCGTAGGGAGGGCAAGGGGAGGTAACGGGAGCCTGTGCCACCCCCCCCCCCACAACCCCAAATCGCCCCACCTGGACCCCCCCCCCAACCGACCCTCCTGACCCCCCCCCCCCCCAATTGCCCCTCCCTGAACCCCCCCCCCCCCCTCCAATCCCCCCCCGGGGGGGGCCTTCAGCCCATTTCTACTGGGGTGGGGGTCGCGTACAAAAGCGAGGAGACGGCCCACCCGTGATGGGCTCCAAAGTAGGTCAACGGGTTCCACCAGCGGCCAAACAGGATTTTTTTTCAAAAAATGGTACTCGGGGAGGGGGGGGGGGGGCTAGAAATAATTCTCAAGCGGGGCGCAGCTTAATCTTGTAAGGCGTGGGTGGGGCAAGTGTTGCAGTCGAAAAAACAACTCACAGGGAAAGTTGACAAAGAAATACATGTGTGAAACAAGAGTCGTGGTTCAAAAAGGTGACCGGTGTGTCGACTATTTGCTTGAACCTGGCCCCCTTGCCTTTGGCCTAGCTACATGCCTGTGCTAGAGCAAGGCATGGTCATCGTTACGTAGTGGGTTACCATCACCACCCTTGAGCCCACCCTTCAGCGGCTCCATGAAGTGTTTGGGCAACCACACACAGGCCCGCTGTTCATGGTCATGTGTTTTGAAGCGTCCGGTAGAAATCGCCTCCAAATGCTAGTGTGCTATAACCCCCCCCCCCCCCCCCAGCGCGCACTTCTTTGTGGGTGCTTGTTTGGTTTTTGTTGGTGCTTTGTTGGTGGTCTAGTTTGGATGCTTTGTTTGTTAATGGTCATACCTTCTTACAAGGAAACCAGTCTAGTGGTGGTTTGTTGGTGGTGTATGTTTGGTTTTGCTCATTAGTATCATTTGCTTTATGCAGGTGAGGTTTGTGCTCACCGTTTCTTGAGTTTTGGCACCAATGAAAGTTGCTTGCTTGTGTTTTCGGCACCGTGAAATCAGACCTCATTCTTGTGCGTTTTTTCCTTGTCAGGTCACCTTACTATGGCTTCGGCATCCTCCGAAGCCCTTATGGCTAACGCCCCCCGTTCTGCCCCATCTAATGTGGATGCATGGTAGCACAACTGGAATATAGCCGCTGAGAAGCGGCATGGCTCTTATGGGATGGTTCTGCCAATTCCCATGGGCCCTTCTAACAAGGCCTTGTTGGATTTGACTACAAGGGGGAGCGGCATAAAGGCTGGCTGCAATGCACATAGGTGGTCGCCGCGTATGTGCCTTTGGCTACCCCTAGGGGTGCCACACCTCTTCTGAAGATGATGTTCCGTGTGCACAAAAAGCTTAACCCGAACGTCGCCGCTCATCTAGGGGAGCGTTGGCAGCAACCACCATGCCTGCCTTCGCCCACCTTAAACATGGTTGTAGCCACCCACAACGGACGAGTGGTTTGGTGCTACAACGGAAGTGGGACTACCCAGTCCTGATAGGGGCTGTTATTGCCCTTGTGTGCTGCCAAGGCAAATGGACATGCTGCCCCAGCTTAGAAGGACATACTCCATGGAAGTAATGCAAGAGGCCATCAAGGGCAGCACAGTGGGGGATTGCGCTCTGGGACTGGATGGCATTGCCAAGCCGCTATGGCATGCCACCATACTCAATGAAAGGGCAACGATATACTCCACGGCGACACTGGTGTCCATCGAGGATATGATGCACCAACCGGTGTTCCAGCCGCAAGTGGCATCATGTGCGGCGACCACAAACGAGTCCCATGGGAATGCGGCGCTTCTAGGGGTCTCGGCCTGCTCCAATGTTGGGGCCAAGCCCGCTGGGAGGAGATCACGGATGCCTATGGTCCTTGCCTCTCCTCCCTGAGCTAAGAAGAGGTAAGTGGGCTAGCAAGGTGAAAGATTGGATGGTACCTGCTGTGTACCCCAATCCCACCAAGCCGCACCACCGGATTGCTCTGCCTATCGCCCAAATCATTGCGGCCAACGACACCAAGTGCTGATCCAGAGGCATTGCCGCTTGCGACAGGCTTTTTATTGCTTCCGGTAGCGGTGCGGGACTTACAAGGCTCTTGTTTGTCTTGCTTGGCAAGGATGATCGCTCATCAGCGGGCTGCTGTGTTGCCCGCTTGCTGCAAGCCGGCTAGACAACATTGAATGTTTTGGCGCCCCGGTGCAACACTTTGAGGGTGTATCGTCGGGATGCCCAAGACAGAGATACCGCCGCACTGGCAACATTGGGTGTGGCAGGCCCCAAGATGCTGCATGCGCTGAATGAAGCCGGGTGCCTCTCCAACCGGGCGGCGATGTGTAGCAAGGGCACCGCAGGTGCTCCCCAACGAGTCCCCCACCCATGGTGTCCCCTTTGGACGACATCAAGCACGTCGAGGGTGTGCACTTGTGGCACCATTTGATCGATTAGCTTCACGTGGAGGACGTTATCACCATCACCCGTGGTGCATGTGGGGGGCGCGGAATGGCTCCAAGATGTTGTCACATGCCAAGTCCGGTTCCCCGCCTTTTGTGGACTATCGTCAAAGCAGACTCTGCCGCCCGCTGCCACACAGAGGGTATATGTACGCCAAAGGTATCCAAGTCTGGTGCAGTGCTGAGGTTGCACACAATCTACTGATGTAAAATGCCACCGCTTCAAGTGCCAAGTGGGGCGACAAGCACGGATGGGGACAACAGCGAGCGTTGTAGAAAGCCGAGAAGCCAACTCAGCAATGGAGCACTTGCAGTCAACCACTATTGCACTTAGGCCATGCAAACTACCCACCCGTTAGGACCCCCTTATTTGCACTTTCGTACACATTGGCTGTGTCATCTTTGTACATGTGTTTTTTTGTTGCCGTCTCTACGTTACTAGATGATGCATGAGAATTATGTGTCTTTTGCGTGTTCTGTGCGTGCACAACTGCAATATCCAATTTTATGCCTCTATTTGCCATTATAAATAGTTTTGGACGAAATTTCGGCCAGGTTAGGGTCCCACCGTATGACGTTGTAATGGTGCTCACATATCCGGACGCTGAGAGGGCCACGGGGGCGTCATATCGGGCGCTATGACTTCGTCCATTAGACGCAAGTTGGCCATGGCAAGGGAATGCACCAGCAAGGCATCTACAATTTCAGAGGTCCCTACTGCCCTGGCTGCGCATCTCTGGAGGTCATTTGAGAGACAGCAAATTGCACTTTGGTACGACAACTACTATCGCTGCATCAGTGGGGTGGACCCCCACGACCCTGATAAGAGCTTGAACGTGACTACAGTTCCCTGTTTTGCACAGTACCGAGCTACCACAGTACCCTGGTCTGCCTGATTAGGATGTTGTTGCACAAGCAGTCCCTCCAGTCGTTGCCTATCTTGTCCGCTTTGTTGGGTTGCCTCTACACAGGAGTACAGTACCGGATGGGCCTGTGCCGAGAACCTAGGTTCGTGCACCGCTGGATTTGGCTCGTAGTGCAGTTGTGTCCCTCAAGTGGAGGCCTTTTTTGTTGTCGGAATTGAAGTGTGGAACTCCTGTTGAGTGACTTGAATTCGTCAAGGGGCTAGAATGTCTCCCGCTCAAGACAAGAAGGATTGTGCCAATTCTGATTGACATGAAGATTTTCTATGCATTGTTGAAGATGTCTTACGGAGCTAGCTACGCCCCTTGGCACGTAGACCGGTTTTTATTGGGACACCCATTAATGTATGGAGTCTGGCACCCATACAAGTACTCTGTGGAAATGACCTACGAAGCATTTATGCCAATTGTTGAATTTCTGGAGCAAGGTTGGGTTCTGAAGGTCGGGGTTGTCGTACCACTTAAAGTGAAGTTGTGTCACATGGAGACAACAATTGTTGGGCTGCTGCTTGCCACTGCAGCCAACAAGGCTTGGTTGGATAGTACAACACAGGTACTCTTGGACAATTATAGAGACCTAACTGATGTGCAAAGGGTTGGTGTCGGATGCCTCCCGGGACTGAAAGCCGTGTTGTATTGCTATTGTCCGGCATTGCTTGCCCTGGGTGTTCTTGTTCGTGAATGTAATTGGAATGGACGGACACCCTCTTCCACCACTGCTGCTAAGGAATGTATTGCAATGACTATTGTTCTGCTGATGCATATGATACCTTCTGACAAGCGGCTGACGACTGAGTACCTGCGTACCAATAGTGTGGCACTGTTATTCTCCTCTGACTGGCACTGCCGCGCACTTGGCTCTCTGTTTTCTAAGGAGTATGGCGAGGCAATTTTGATTCGCCTACTCATGAGGTCAAAGGAGGTTGGCAATGCGCAGTTAATGCAACAAACGTCCGACATTTTCCTAACGCTGTCACCCACACTGCCGGGGCAAAAAGATTGTGCTGGTGTTTTGACCCAGAAGTCCTTTGAAGAGTACACCAAAAATGTCTGCTTGTTGATTCAAAAAGTATCACATGCCTGGTTCCCTGTTCCTGTTTTTAAAGAGGACAAATATGTGGTCAAATGGCTTGAGGAAGCGCGTGCCATGCGTTCTTTAGGGTTGTTGTCCCGTGCTAAGGTTAAAGAGCAAGATTTTGCCAAACTGCTTAGGCATAGCCTTAGTTGTCTCATTGCAAGAATACCAAATGGTGTGGGGGATTTTCTTAACACCTATGCTCAAAGACGTTCTCATGTGGGTCAGAGGCAATGCAATGTGCAGTACCGGAACATTAACACAATAGGTGCCAATGCCCCAAAGCCTCCACCCAAGCAAGCCTGCTGTGCGTGTGTATTCCGATTCGTCGTCAAAGCTGGACTAAATTTCATCCGGCCTCGCCCGTTCCTGGTTATACACATACTGCTATTTCGTTGTGCATTGTGTGATCTGCTGCAGCCAATTTGGCTACAATTAAGCTAGGTGACACTATTATTGAGACTGCCAAAGGGAAGGTTCTGAAGGAAGAGGGAAGACCGGAAATACTCCCTCTGTCACATGCTTGCCCGGTCCCCACATTTATTAGTGCGCTGCCCTTTGTCTGCTGTTTGACTGAGGTCCCACATATGTGGACCCTTGCCGTGCACAATATTGTGGCTCGGGAATTGCTGAATGGTGTTCCGATTGCTATAAATGGGGAAAGTGCAGATGTGCGAGCATGTATTGGTAATTTAAAGGTTGCCTGTTCTGAGGAATGTTTCCATGCTGATTTTTGTGTCTACAACCTGTCTAAGGCCTCTACAGTCTACAACATGGGACAGTCTGCAATGGCACTCTGCAGTTTGCACCAATTCAATTCCCGTCTGCCCCGCTATATGTCGTTTACACAGGGTCAGCGTCAAGTCCGCTGCCCATTGAAATTGTATGTTTTTTGCTATGTCATCTCAATTTAGTGAAGCAAAACAGCACGTGGATCATGGTTGCCACACAGCAACCAGATTTTGCCGCGGCATTGTGTGTGTTTGGTTTTTTGCCTTACCTAGTGTGCCTTCACCCCCCCCCCCCCAATACCTCATCCCTTGGCCGGGGGGCGCTTCTGCGTGTCAGCTCCCTCCTCCTCTTGTGAGGGGACCTCCACTTCTTGCTCTACATACTTGATTCCGGAACAATCCACTGGAAACCTGTCTTCTAGGTCACCGCAGGCCCTGTCCTAGTTAACGGCCACCACAGAGTAGCAGTTTGACACACCAGCTCTCAGATCAGAAAAAAAGGCTTTGTCTTAAGACAAATACGCTACAACAATGTCAATCGGGAACATACTTTGCAGCCCAGCGCCAATGGCACTCCCACGCACTCCACCCCCCCGCCTTCAGCAAGACCCGCCGCCAACAAGGCAATGAGTGCCTTTGCAGCCCATTTTACCCCCTCCCAACAAACATAGGCATCGGGTGCTGCTACTGCTGCTTCCAGCCCCGATGTGGATGCCCAATAGGCACCATAGGCCAATGAAGGGAAGGGTGGAGGTAAGCCTGCCAAGCAAAAGGCTATTGGCTTGCGCAAGAGGCGGTAGATTGTCTGTTCTGTCTGTTCTGGCCTGTCTATTGTGTGTATTTGATTTATAAACCCGGCTCCTTTGTCCTGCGCCGTCTTTGCAGGTGTTGTTGCCATTTTGATACCTCGTTTTTTCCAGAAATTTGGTCCACGTTTGTTGTTTTTTGAAAATACATACTGCCTTTCCAGGGTTTTGCAACCTCCGGCAAAAATTTCGTCTAGGGGTCCCTACATTGGCAAATAGAGACCTCATTTATGATGACCGCATTTCAGTGACTATCGGTTGACAGTTTTTGCACACTCACACCCTGTGTGTGTGACCGTTAGGGCTGTAACATCGTGTTTCTTGTCAGGCAGGGCAATGGTGCATGTTCCATATGTGTGGTACACTCGAAATGGTTGATGTATTGCAAAAAGTGGCTGCAAGTGCAGTCTCTCTCAATATGCATGCATGGTTATTGTGTGGCACTCCCTTGGATCTGGTTGCATGAGAATACCATTTTTCAAATATGCAAGACTCCATTTCCCCTCACCAGGTGCAAGGGTTCCCCTAGGTGAAAAATTCATACCCATTTTTCGGTGTATCCCCCTTGGGCCAGCATGGCCCCTTGTAGCCCAAGGGGGGGTGGGGTTGGGGGGGGGGGTAGTTTGCGTGGCCTAAGTTGCACGGACATGGGAGAAGCTATCCTCGGCCCGCTAGTTTTCACAGAGTGAGTGGCATAATTGTTTGGGGCCATGGCCCTGTTTCGCCGGCCCCTAGAAGTAGGTTGCAATGACCAAAAAGGCCTAAACGGTACGTGCAAAATGCAGGTAGGTGTCTCAGAAGGGCCGACACCGCAAGTCCACAGGATAGATGTGATAGATGATGTACCATGCGTCACATAGTTGCTGCAAGGCGGTTGTGGGGGGATGCACCGTGTTGTCACATGTCGCAAATCGCTTTGCTTCTTATGTCCAAATCCCTACCCATTTCCCACAGGATTTAGCGAAAATACCCGGGTATATGTGCCGGGATTCGGAACCGCCGCTGCTAAAATGCCTGGGATAAATCCCGACCCGAAAAAAAAACGCTCGGGGTAAATTTTGTGGCCGCTCGGAAAAAACGCTGAGGATTTATCCGGTGGCCGCTCGGGATATCGCCTGGGATTTATCCGGTGGCCGCTTGGGAAATCGCTTGGGATTATTTTGGAGGGCGCTCGGGACATCGCTTGGGATTTATCCGGGGGCCACTCGGGATCCTCCTCAGGTATTTTCGCTAACATGCCTTACCCAATCGGTAGGCGTTTTCAGAAAAGTCGGGCCAGACCCAACCCATTGAACACCCCACCAGATGCATTTCCCAATGTGCCCAACCCACCATCATTCCTTTGTTTGACAGATCTTTTGCTACATAACCCTTAACATCCCTCCTCCCTCCACATGCCCTGCCCAATGTGCAATGTGCATCACCATTGTTGTTCTTCACAGATTTGTTTTTGACTGGAGAGCCCCTTAAGTGCTGGCCGCGTCCGATGAAGGTGCCTATTTGTACGGCATTGGAGGGATGGGGGATCATGGACCAGCAGGGGCCACCCCCTGGTAGAGTCAAACAATGATTGTTGTGGATGGTACCTGTGCATGCCCATGACGCAAAATTTTTTGTGCTGTTTGTTGGAGGTGCTTTGGGTCTTTGTGTTGAATCGAATACTTGACTGATTTTTCAAATTCTATAGCGTTGGGTGGGGGGACATAAGGAGGGTGAGGAACTGGATGTTTTGCTATTGCACTGGTTTTGGATTTGTGCCTGCTTTGCCCCAACGTTGTCCTGTCCTCACAGCCGTGGAATGGATGTTTCAGCAACAATAGCCCGATTGGTCGTCACCACCATCATCCCCAGCACCCCAACCCTAGCCTCTGACTGTGACATACCTGCCCAGCCCCCCATCACCCCCATCACACCGGACTCCGTCACCCATACCCTTTGTGCCCCATGCGGTTTCCCCTCCAACGCCACATTCCCAACTACCCAGCCCCCCCCCCCCCGAAATTCGCCCCTGCACCAGTCCCCACCCATCCCCTAGCCACGGGTAGTGACCCCCTTACCCCCCGGACTGAACAGCTGCTGCGGCTACCCCTGCCGGAGCTGGACAGTCGGTTCGACATGCGATGGTCACGCTACGCCTGGCCACCTATTGTGTGGAACACAAGGAGCGCGCGTACGTGCAACCCAACCAGTTCCGGGTCTGGATGCAATGCGTTTTCCCTGCGGACAATCAACCAAATTCCAAAAATACGGTGTTTTATTCTCTGCTAGCCAAAAGATTTAAACTGGAACTCAAAACCGCGCGTATGGCATTCTCCGATCTGGCCCCCTCCAAGCAGGAAACTTCGCTTGGCACTGCATATCGGCATCTGGAACATTATCCCCTTCCCTAAGTGCCTGCGTACACCGCCCGCGGACCGTCTGGACCCATCCCCAGAGGATATCGAGGGGTACGACGCCTGGCTGTTCCTGAAAGAGAATGCGAATCCTGCATTGGAAACCCTCAATTGGACACCTGACATGCTAAAGGGCTGGTTGGAGGAATCAGATTTTGCGGTGAAAAAGCCGGCGTTGCAGAAAAAAGTCCCACCGGTTCCGCCACTGTCTTTCATCCACAAACCCCATGAGTCCCTGTGCGCGATTATTAACGACGTCTTTGCGGAAGACCTGCAGCCCCGTTTTGTGTCGGTTTCACGCGCGCGGATTACGGTGTTGCACATGCCGGACCATGATCACTGTGCAGGCAAGTGTTGGGATGAGGTAGAGTGTGGGACATACACCCGGTTCGTCACACCCCCTGAGGGTCAGTTTTTTGACCTCAACTACCAACCCCAAGTCCATGAGTCTGGTTTCCTTTGAGCCATTGAGTTCCGCCTCCTCCCCAAACCGCCAGCTGCACCTCAGCCACCACGGAAAAAGCAACGGTGTGTACTGCAACTGTGGCAAGCTGCCTCGCAGCCACCTCAACCGAGTGGGGACGCGGAGGGGGAGAAGTACGTGGCGTACTGGGTTTCTACCTCCACTTCCTTTGCCCCAAGCCCTACGTTGCTTCTGCTACCATAGCTTCTGCTCTTCGTGCCATGTCCAGCTCTGTATTCGCCTTCGCCAACAACGCCGTGGCCAAGAGGGACGGCCGTCGGGAGGACCTCCCTGCCGGGTGGGCCTATTACGTGGGTAATTGGTTTGGGAAAGAGCACACAGTGTTCACGACATGTTCCTACATGAACCGTTGCCCATTCATGAACGCCCCTGCACAAAATTTGCGGGCACCACTGGCCTGCAAAATGTTTTTCCAGTGCAACCTGTGTTGCATAATATCAAAGGGGCCATTAGTCGTGCATGCAGCGTTGTTGGGCGCGTATTACCCCCCCCAGATTCAAACGTACTGTTCCAGTATTTGGTTACCGTGGCAAAGCGCTACGGTATCACAAAACTGCCTGTTGCCTCCCGTCAGCATCGCTCGTTAGTGCGACGCCGCTTCCGGTCCGGTGTTTCGCTGACGGGTCAGGAGGCCCGGTCGCTTGCGTCACGGCTTGCACAAGATGTTGCTCTTCCGTTGCCTTACCATGTGTTGTTCCTCTCGATCGGTCACATCGTTCTGCTGATCTATAGTGGTACCCTACAAATAGCCACCAGTGAATGGCGCATCGGGGGCCTGCTGCATGTGTTTCCGATGCACCTTATCCTGGAATACAGTGAGGAAGGTAGCACACAGACCCTGTATTGTCATGGTATGGAACATGTTTTCCAGCTGCCTCGGTTACCGATGGGCTGTACAGATGAGGCAGGAGAGAGGGATCTGAGGCTTGGCAAGCGCTTTGCCCACCTCACCTCCACCGTGGCAGACAAAAGTATTGAAGAGACATTGGGTCATGAAATGTATGTCAAATTCCTGGGGCGCCGTGCCCGTCGCTGTGAGGTCCATCTGTGGCACCCTGAGAGGTGGGGGGGTGGTTTTGGAGCAGTGTGTGGTCAGTGCCTCCCCCATGTGGAGGGTAGTGTTCGAGCGATTGCTCGCAAAAATTTTGGACAACAATACGTTCAGGTGCTACATGCATCTTAGCACCCAGTCGGTATATATCACCACTGACCCCTGCCAGCCGCAAATGGATGTGTACTGCATCTGTGGCCGTTGTGGTGTTGAGTGGAGTGGACAACGGCGCTGGACCCTTGCAACGATGGCAGCGGTACGGCAGTGGCCAACATTCAACTATGCCAGTGTGAACCCTTATCTAACCAAAAAACAGCGGAAACAATTGGCCAAGGAAGGGGCAAAAGGTAAGGCAGTGGTAGGTAAGCATAGTACAACCCGCGAACAGGGGATGAAGGTGACGTTTGTGACTAACAGTGCCGAGGACTCGGCCGCATCCTTTGATATTGGTCCTGTGTCGGACTCAGCCACACAGCGGACCCAACCAATGCGTGCTGTCAAGCTGCAAAGGCGCATTGTTGTGGATGCAAATAATTCGTCGGACCCTGACCCAACAGCTTCAGACAGCTGTGGTAATTCATCTACGGCATCCAGTGACGCATCTTCACATACGGACAGCGGTGATTCTACAAGTAGTGGCACCCCCAGTACCACCAGCAGCAGCAGTAGCAGTGAGTCCCTTGTCCCGGAGGCACCACCTCCAAAAAAGTTTCGCCGCCGTGGCGTCCCAAGCTAGCCAGCTGTGAAGGTGGAGTGCATCGATGTGGATGAGGCATCCTCAAGTGCCCCCCCCGCCACCTTGCTTTGCGAAAGTGACCATTACCCTACGGACTACGTTGGCCATTAACCTCTGCTGACCTCTACCTCAGGAACCCACTCCTTGAGGTCCTCGGTGCGGCCGGGGTATACCCAAACCAATGTCACCCACCCTGTTTTGGGGTGGGGCGGTGCGAATGTCGGACTGCAGCACCTGGGCCGCATACCCAACTGTTCGGAGGTGCCCGACACATGTTTCTTGTGGTACTTTGTACAATTTTGCAGTTATTATTATTGCAGTGCTCACATTTGCGAATTTGGGACTTTGCGAACGAAAGGGATTTTGCATTAGTGTGAATTTGCGATTGAAAGTACGGATTTCCTATGACCAAAAGCAGTCAAATACCATAGTGGAATGGTTCAAGAGACATGGGATGTTGCATAGCTGTGAATCTGCGATTGAAAGTGCGGATTTCCATTGACCAAAAGCCCTCAAATACCATAGTGGATAGTGGGGCTGATGGTTAACCTTTGCTGACCTCTACCTCAGGAACCCACTCCCTGAGGTCCTCGGTGCGGCCGGGGTATACCCAAACTGATGTCACCCACCCTGTTTTGGGGTGGGGCGGTGCGAATGTCGGACTGCAGCACCTGGGCCGCATACCCAACTGTTCGGAGGTGCCCGATACATGTTTTTTGTGGTACTTTGTACAATTTTTCTTTTTTTTTTTTCCTGTTAGTACGCGCCACGAGCGATTTTTTGTGTGGGTGCACCAACTCTCACCGGGGATTTCTCCGCTGGCCGCTCGGAAAAACGCTCGGGATTTATCCGGTGGGCGCTCGGGAGATCGCTTGGGATTTATCCGGGGCCCGCTCGGGATATCGCTTGGGATTTATCCGGTGGCCGCTCGGGAAATCGCTTGGGATTTTTCTGGTGGCCGCTTAGGAGATCCCCAAGCACATTCGGTATAGCCTTAGGTGTATCCGAGCACGTTCCTGGGCATTTTCCATTTAAAATCCCCGGCAATTTGGACATAAGAAGCAAAGCGATGGAGCGACATGTGTAGATTCCATCTAGAAATATTGCATATGCTCTACCAAGGACGATGACATCCCGGGGTTCATCAAACCGAGGGGGCGGCAGGGCGGGGTTATCCGCAACTAGAGCTAAGGCCTTGAGGAGGTCAAACATGGCCTCCACCTCTTGCTTGTCCTCTAAATATGGTGGCAACTCCAGCTTGGGTTCGCTGCAAAGTTTGTGCAGCTCATGTAGGACTCCGTAGGACACCTCCCGTATATGACAAAGCCATCCTTGTCTAGCACATGGGACAACCTTTTCATGAGGTGGGGTAGGTCGAAGTTTGCACACATTCCCAGTTCATCGGTGTGGGAGGGAATGTGGGGAAGCTCCGGCATCCATGCCTGGGTGACTACCACGTCCGCATACAAAGCAGCCTACAACCCACAGAAGCCCGCGAGTCTCTGTCCGTGTCCGTCGACACAAGGATGCTGTGGCAGTCCTAGAATGTAGCACAACGTGCACAACGTGTCCATATGCCGCCATACAGCGTGGCAATGCAAACCTTGAACTTTCCATATGTGGGGACATACAAATGGGAATGGCTGAGTAGCCTCCGTAGTGTGGGGGGCCAAGAAGACCACTGTAGCCTGTGTCACCATATGGCACCAGGCTGCATCCCGGTCAAGGCGTTCCCCTAGTGCCTCAACGTCCTCACCATTGCACAGTGTCGTTGGATTGTGCAAGATGTGGCGCACAGGCCACTGTGCGCTGATTCGGACCCAGGTCCCATTCCACTTTGTTCTTCTTCTATATGAACCCCCTAACCAACGACGGGTCCCTGGTGCTATCTCCAATTTTCCAAGATTGCCCCCCCTACGGGGCCCACAACTGAGGATTTAGCCGTTTTTAGGAGGCATGGGTTGGCTGAAAATTTGCGATTTCTGGGTGACCTGGGGACCTTGGGGCCGTTATTGGGCGATCATTTGGTTACAATTGGAGCACATACGAACTCATGTAGCACAAACTAGGCCCTTTTAATGGTGCTTATTGGCCCCCCAAAGCGCCGTTTTGGGCCAGTGTGTACCGCGATGGGCAGAACTTGGTCACACTGCCACACTTGCGGCCACAACTACAGACAGAGCCACAGCCATAGCCAAAGCTCCAATGACAACCATGAACCACAACCTAATTCAAAGCCACCACCACAGCCGCAGCCTAAACCACAGCCACAACCACAACCGAGCCACAGCCACAACCACAATACAGCCGCGGGCAGACCCACAGCCATTACAAGAACTCCCCACAAGGTCACTCGTCTCCCTTCGAGGTGCCTTGCCGAAGGCAACTGAATTTGGTACCTGGGCATGGCTTGGACAATGGGGGAACTGAACGAAGCCCATTCTTTGCGCTGCATAGATAGTAATGTCGTTGTATTGATAGGTACAGTGCTGTTGCCCCCTGACCCCAGGCTCCTGACCCCAGGCATGAGCAGGGGTCTACCTTCAAAATGCATGGGGACAGATGTACCTGCATTTTTTGGGAAGCTGTATCAAAGTATCCCTTCATGTTGGACATTAATAAGTGGTTGGGCCCCAACAAGTCCAAACAATGTTTGTGAAGGCCCTGAATGAGAAGCGCATCTCCTGACTTGCCAGTGTCTTCTTCTTTTAATCGTTCTGCATAAGAGAAATGTTTGTTGCACAAAGACTCTGATGATGCCAAACCCAGGCCTCTGCAGTTTGCATCACTTGTTGAGCCTGAGGAGCCTGCATGCTCCGCCTTTAGCCCCAAACTCATGGCCGTGCATGTGCAGCTGCCCAAATTTTTCGTGTCACAACTGCTCTTCAGGACACCCTCCATCTGCCCTACGTTGCGCACGGGGCCTCACTGCTGCGTTGGCTGCGCGTACCAATGACCTACTGCATGTCTCAGCACCTGGTGCCCAAACCCAGCGACTGGAAGGACCACATTGACGTTGTGGGCTTCTGGTTCTTGGACCAGAAGACCACGTTCGACGCCGAGACCAAAGTCCCGGATCTCGTGCGCTTCATTAAGGCAGGGCCGCCGCCGGTGTATGTCGGCTTCGGCTCCATTGTGATCAAGAACCGGCAGGTGTGAGCAGAGGTAGGGGAAGGGGCTGCAAAGGACGTGTGCTTCTGGGGGGCTGCCACTGTGGCAGGCATTTGGTTAAGGGGGCGGTCCTGTGGCGGTGAGTAAACGGGCAAATGCAGAAAGGGGACCTCTGTGCCCTTCCTGCCCTGCCCTGCACCTGACCATTGCATGTGCCCGCTCCCCCGCTCTTTAGAGGGCCCCCCGTGAGCTTTGGGGAGGAGAAGGGGATTGAAGGTTCAATGACCCGTGGCAGTGAAGTGATCGGCCTTTGGCAGTTGGCCAACGGCGGTTGGCTGTGGACCGCTGGTTGTGACTCTGCCACGCCGGTACAGGGGCCTCTCAGGGGCTTCCGCACCTGCCCGCCATCCCTCCGCCTTCATACCCCGATTCCGTAGGCCCTGTCCGAGGTGGTCGTCAAGGGCCTGGTCCAGAGCGGGGTCCGGGCCATCGTGCATCAGGGTTGGGCTCGTCTGGGCGAGGGGCTGGATGTGCCGGAATCGATCTTTCTGCTCGACAAGCCCGTGGCCCACGACTGGCTGTTCCCCTTGTGCGCGGCGGTGTGCCACCACGGCGGCGCCGGCACTGTGGCCACAGGGCTGCAGTGCGGCAAACCCACGATGGTGGTCCCCTTCTTCGGGGATCAGCCGTTCTGGGGGGAACGGATCGCAAGCATGGGCCTGGGGCCGGACCCCGTGCCCCACGAGGAATTGACGCCGGAGAAACTGCTGGTGGGTATTCAGTACTGCATGAAGCCCGAGGTCTGTGTGTGTGTGTGTGTGCCCCTGTGTGTTGCAATGTCCCTTCCAGACCAAGATGTCACATATTCTGACAGAGATCTGCACTTTTGTTTTATTAACGGGGAGTTTCGGGGGTCTCAAACGCAAAAACTGCCCCCATTCTGCATCCGTTTCACGGTCCAGCGCACTGCATTTTGTTTGCGTCGGTAAAGTGATTGTCCGCTCTGGGCCGCCTCATTTGGGCCGGAGCAGAGAGTCGAGGGCGGGCCGATCAAACTCTCTGTCAGACACGCTGGGGCGGGCGCTCTATGACCACGGCACCGCCACGACAGACAAACTGTTTTGCACTGGAAAGTAAGTGCCAGAGATGCCTGTCTCCTGTGTGTGGCGCACGTCCCCCGTCAGCATCTGCCTTAGCATGTTTCCCAGCGGTGACCATGCCATTGCGCAAGCGGTGGGTTTAGGTCTCATCCGCGTCGATGATTGAGGCAATGGACTGTTACTGTCTTTTATGATTGTGTTTGTGGCCCCCGCGGAAGCAAACCCGCATCCTCCTCCCCCATCCACACCCAGGGCTCAGAAGTACCCAGTTTGGGTACGTTTAGCGGAACACTATCCGGGAAATGGGCCAAGGAAAAATGGGGGAAAATGGGGGTAAATGAGGGAAATTCAGATTGCTTGGTGGAAAAATGGGAAATTTAGGGGCTGAAAAGGCCAAAAATCAAGGTTTAGGTTGGCAACAAGGCTGTGGGGGGGGCGCATTGGTGAAAGCTCCCGAGGAAAAATGGGGGAAAATGGGGAAAGCTCCCGAGGAAAAATGGGGGAAAATGGGGGGAAATGGGTAAAAATGGGGGAAAATGGGGGAAAATGGGGGGGAAATGGGGAGGAAATGGGGAGGAAATGGGGGGAAAGGGGACCGGTTGCACCACCCAAGTTTCCTTATTTTCCCCCATTTCCCCCCATTTTTCCCCATTTCCCCCCCATTTTCCCCCATTTTTCCCCATTTTCCCCCATTTTCCCCCATTTTTCCTTGCCATGGGTATATTGTGGGTACGTTTGTGGGTACAGTACCCACCACCGGAGCCGGGTACTTTTGAGCCCTGCACACCCACCGCCTGGCGGCCCCTCCTTCTTGAAACCCCTTGGACCCCCTGTTCTTTCGCCGCAGGTGCAGCAGCGGGTGGCTGCGGTTGGCCAGCGCATTGTCGAGGAGAACGGGGTTGTGCAGGGGGCGGATGCCTTTGAGAACAAGCTCCCGCTGAAGGACGGCAAATGGATTTGTGAAGTTTGGCAGACACAGAAGTGGTACGTAACCACCGGGTGGACGAACAAGGTCCCCAGCGATGCCTATCCATACACGGACGAGACCGGTCTGTGTTGTGTCTGTGTGCCGTGGCGGGGCCTGTGTCTCTGGATCCGGGGAACATTGCAATGCCTGCAGCTTATCTGCCCCCTTCCATTCTCTGGATCTGCCCCAGTACCCACGCTCAGAACGCCCCCCCATCAAGTGCTCTGCCTCCCTCGGAGCCGATCATGCCACTTTTTTGGTCGTACTTTGGAATTGGGGCCTCTGAGCTCCGCTGGAGCGTGCCCAAGGGTCTGGCCCCAACGTGTGAAATGGTTGCTGTTGGTTGTGGGCTGGCTTTGCCAGAACGCCTGTCCATGGGTTCCTTAATTCCGTCCCACAGGGCGTTGTCCCGAAGCCAAGTGGTCGTTGATGCCACCTTCTCTTGTGCACCAGCCCCCGCCCCGTCTGTTTTTTGGCCCCATGCGGCCAGTACGGCAACAGCTGATGGTGCTCTGAGAGCGTTCAAGATGGACGTCGCAGTGGGACAAAGCGGCATTTTGGAACTGATCTCAGAGATGCAATTTCCCTTGAAGATCTCAGCATCCTCCTCCCCCCCCAACACACACTGAAGGGGGGGTCTATTTAAAAAGGACCACATTGCCCGCGGCAATGTGTAGATCGGTGTGTTGGAGCGGCCAGAGGGTGCCCAGTGGGGTACGGGGAAGAGGGGGATGGAGGGACTCCTCTCACGGAAGCAGACATCTCTTAGCTGCCAGTTTAAAGGTCCGTTTTTTGTGGATGGTGGTGCTGGTAGGACCTTTCTGATGGTTTGGGGTCCTTGGTCTTGAAAGCGGGGTGCTCAGACTGCCGTCACTCACCCGACCACTCTGCTCCTCGCAGTGTAAGAAAACCCGACGTTCCCAATGGAGTTTCAAGGTGATTTGAAAGCAGTCGAGATGTATTTGGCCTCGTGCTGACTTCGCTTTCCTGAGCGCACAAAATGTGTACAATCTGTCTAAAAACATTGCACACACACCGGCGCCAGAAGCTCATGTGCCAGAAGCACATGATTGTGCTAGGCACTTAGATCAGTGTTTTCCAGTGGAGAGTAGGAAATTTGGAGGGTTCTCCATATTCTTGTGACAGATGACCGTCATTCTGATTGCAATGGTGATGCAGCGTTGTCAGATTACGGGACGTGGGCAATTGACAGCAAATAGAATCTTCGAGGGATGAGGGGTTCAACGGGAAGGGTTCGAAACTCGTGTTGGACTCCTGTTGTTTCAGGCCTTAACACAGCTCGGTGACCTAAGGCCCACAAGAAGAAGTCCACAAGTGCTGGTGCCCCAACCTTCTGGAATAGTCAACGAATAAAAACCCCTTGAAAACCGTCCTGTTCTGGCGATTGTGGCCGTACAGTCATGATTTGAGGAGGTGACCAGACCCGTGTTGTGGCCTCTTGCACTGTCCAGCGCCAGCTGTGGCCCCGTTCAAAGCCTCACAACTCTGTTTGGAGGGAAAGTCGTCTAAACTGTGCGCAAGTAGTTTGGGCAGCACCGAAGACCTTGTGGCAGCCGCCAGGACATGTTGGGAGGGGGAACGACTACACTGTACAAATGCCGTTGGCTCTGCATCTCAACATTCTGCAGCCTGCAGCCCACAAGGCTCCTGATCCCCCTCCATGTGTGCTGACCAGCTTGGCCCTTGCTCTGTGTTCATTTAGGTTGGCTAACCCGCAAAATGGACGCGTTTCCACTGCCTGCCGGGTGGCAGTGGGATGGGTCATGGGAGGTTGATGTGACGGAGGTATGTCTGTTGGGCCTGGCCCCATTTCAGTCCATGTCTTCTGCTCATTGTGAGGGCACCCAGTGATGATATATTCCACCAGTCCTCGAGAATCTGCCCTCCCGCCGCGAGACACGGAGGACATTTGCTGTGCGATCATCGTTTCCAGGCGCCCCAATGCACTGAGAGGGTCAGAGATCATCAGTACCAGCAGCACATGCAATGCAGTCCCAGTTTCCAAGGCAAGAAGTCCCCAGGGGGCCAACAACCTGATGTCTCAGCAGGGGTGGGGGGAGGACCGAGGTGGCGGGCACCTCCCTTGACTGACACTCGTTTCTTCTGAGGTGCATCTTTGCTTCTGAACGATTATTTCCACTTTCCCTCTGCAGTGGCACTGATGCACAAGCTGCTGCCTGTGCTATGTCATGCTGAATGAAAGTGCAAGAGCCAATCAGTGCACCGCATCCCTGCCCGGTCTGTGCTTTCGACAGGGTATCGATGCAGAGGGCTGGATGTATGGGCGCCGGAAGACCAGAGCAAAGATCACGTCGACGATGCGCAAGCGGAGGTGGGTCCGCACACGCTCTGTGGACATGGAGTACAAAATACTGCCTAGTCCAAAACTGCAACAGCGGGCGGGGCTTGACTCAGTGCGGGAGACGCTGGTGTACCTGACCGTAAAGGCTGGGCGTGGGTTGAAGGTCTGAGATCATGCTTTGCCGTAGCAGATCATCAATGTCAGCCCATTGGCGTGTGCGTGGCTTGGGGGGAGCTGGGGTGCAATAGGTGTCAGAAGGGCACATTGAGCACAGGGTGGGACATGAAGTGTTCATTGTGCCGAGGTTTTGGGTCTGGCGTGCGTGTGTACAGCATGGGGGAATTTTGGTGTGGAGAAAGATATATTGTGTGGAGGGGTGGCATGCAGTGTGAGGAGCCGTATCACGTATGGGCACCGTCAGTGGCGACATCAGTCAAGTCCCCCAGTGCCTCCACCAGTGGCATACCAAGAGGCAACCACCCACCAGAAAAAACTGCACCCACATGCTTGGGGTGCACTGTGCGCGCGCATACCGCCGTTAACGTGGGGCGCGCAGATGCGAAATGTGCCGTAAACACCACGGATGTTTCCATTAAGTGTAGGGATTGCCAAAGGGGGGATAGTAGGCGGTTTGGAACATTTCTAACATTAGCGTTTACGGCGCCAGTGCCGTTCACGTTTACGGAGCTGACGCCGTAAATAGTCAAGACTTTTGGAGGGGAAGCAGTCAGGAAGCAGGGACATGCTGGTCACATTTGTCATTGGTGCTGATGAATGGCAGTGCCACAAAAATCACATTTTCACAGTGATCGTCGGAACCAAGAGATTCAAGAAGGTGGTGCACTGCAGTGAGACTGGGGGGGCTCCCCACTTGGAAGAATTTCTGGCTCTTACAGCCCGTTTCAAATCACCCCCGAAAAGACAACCTAACAGTTTCAACTGTTGGATGCTATTGGGCTAGTGTGGAAACCTTTTTAGATCACCCCCATATTTTCATGACCCCTGCGTCTGGTAGTTTGTGCAGTTTGCAGTTTTAACATTTGTCACCTTAGTTAGGTGCACCCTGAATTTTTTTGGCTGGTGCTGGTGAAGGGCACTGCCACAAAAATCCCATATTGCGACAATCATCCGAAATTACCTCCTCTCATTTTACGGCGCCAGTGCCGTAAACATTTACGGCGGAAGGTGGTGGAAGGTGTAAGTCGATAATTTTTTTTTGCCGCAAATTGCGTTGTTTTTTTTGGCAGAGATCAAATGTGGCAAAAAAAAATTGAGAATGTATGGCACGCGACTTGCGCTTTTTTTGTGACGCGACCTAGTCCTAACAAAAACTTACACGACTGGGGTTCCCCGAGAAGGCAAAGGTCATGCATCCATCTGGCCATTTGGACATTTTTTGATGTCCACGTGAAAGCACGAGGGACTCACAATAAGGCAGGGGTTATCTAGCCATTTAGCCCAAATTTGAGCCATTTTTGACAAAGAACCTCCCGAGAAAGCAGGGGTTAGGTGGCCATCACATGTAGATGTGTATCCCCAAGACGGCAAGGGTTACATAGCCACTTCGGATTTGGTCCGTCGGCTGAGCAATGGGGGCCCCCAAGATGGTGGGGGTTGTGGTGCCATTGTGCCCAAATGTGGGCTCTTGAGACGGCAAGGGTTACATGGACTCATGACTACATAAACTCATGGTTTTGTCCGCGTGCTGAGCAATGGGGAGCCCCGCCAGGGTAGGGGTTAGGGAGCCATATTGCCCGGATCGGGACCACATTTCATCCTGTCCACATGCTTACTACTACGGACCCGCCGTACGGCCAAATTAAGATAGCCATTTTGCCCTGATTTGGGGCATCTCTCATTTTGTCCCCGTATTGAGCAATGGGGACTACTGAGGAGGCACATGTAGCCATCTAACTCTCAATTGGATCACTTGTCATTTTGTCCTCATGTTGCAAACTATGGACCCCCAACAAGGCAGGGATCCTGTGGTGATTTGGCCTAGATTGGGTCCATTTCTAACTAGGGACACCCTGAGAAAGCAAGACAGGTGGCCACATGGTGTAGATTTGCACCCGAAAGATGGCAAGGGTCGCAGAGCCATTTCTGGGTTTATGCTTCCACAACTTCGAGAATGATGGGGTTATGTTGCCCCTCAAGAACACCCCCCTCAAGGAGCTCTAAGCAGAAGTCCATCCATTTTTCTTTTTAACCCCCACCTCTAATCAGCCTCAGGAATTTTTCTCAGAAACTAACCGGGGCGCGTGGGGGAACAACGGGGGATGGTGAAGGGGGAGGGGGGGAGGGAGGGGCGGGAGGGGGGCAACACAGAGACCTTTAAGACTTTCTTCTCGGCAATGACGAGAAAACACTATTGTCGCATACATACCTCTGTACCCCCAAACCCCCAGACACACATCCCCCCTTGATTTTTGCATGCGGTAGTAGTGGGTCGTGCACAAATCCCCCCACCTTGGGAACCCCCCCCCCCCGTGGCCGAACAGCCCCCCCTACACCCTCCAGCCGACCCCCCCCCAAAAAAAACAGCCCGGGTCTGTAGTTAAACCTAGTAAAAAAAAGTTTTTGTAAAAAAAAATTTACTAGGTAACAATTTACTAGGTCCATTAGTTTTTTACTAGGCATCGGGAACCTAGTAAAGAAAACAACTTTTTTTTACTACGTTTCACACCTTAGTAAAAAAAAAAGGTTTTTTTTTACTAGGTTTCAAAACCGCCAAAACCAAAAAAACTAGGCTGTAGAACTTTCGGGCCACTTGTTGGCCACTTCTGATCTTGTCCCCCGCTCTGAGGGGCTTTTTTCCATTGGCCTGGTGAGGCAGGGTGGTCCTTTAGGACCATTTTTTTTCTCTTAAGGACCGCCCTTAAGGACCCCCACTATGGGATTTTTTCTAGGAGCCCGGCGCAGGCCACTTTTGTCTCCCTCCCCTTCTGTAGTGCACCCCGAGAACGCGGGGGTGACGTAGCACTTCCGCCCTCTTTTGGGCCCCCGAGAAGGTAGGGGTGAGGCAGTCCGTTCTGATTTTGTTCCCCTTTGTTGGGGAACACTACTGCTTTTGCTCCCCTTTGTTGGGGATCCCCGAGAATGCCATTTTGCCTCCCACCTTCTTTCCCTTTTTTTTTATCCCCACGCTTTGTTGCGTGGCCCCTCGAGTTGGGGTTAGGGACTCACAATCCACAGCTAGGAATTTTGCTCGAACTAGTAGAGGGCGAAAAAATGGTTTTTCACCCATGTGTCTATACTCAAAAATCTCAGTTTTTTCAGGAGAACCAAATAATGGATGAAAACCAAATTGGCCCAAATGTCAATACCATCCCTGTGCATAGACAAAACAGAGATGGCTGATACTCCAGTGGGTAAAGCAATGCCTTTGCAAGTGGAAGGTCATGGGTTCAAACCTCAATGGGGGTAATCTGCTGACCTTGAGGCCGAGTCATAGACATCATGGGGGAATCCTCCTTTTTGTTTTTTGTTGTTTTTTCTGTGTTTTGATTTTGTCCCCCTTGTTGGGGATCATCGAGATTGCAGGGGTGACGTAGCATTTCCGCCCACTTGTGGGCCCTCTAGAAGGCAGGGGTTAGGCAGCGAATTCTGATTTTGTCCCCCTTTGCAACCACCCCCCCGGGAATTGACCTAGTAAGGAAATTTTTTTTCAGAATTTTGCTTTTTTTACCTAGTAAAAAACACCTTTGTCAAAAAGATTTTTTAAAAAAAATTTCACTAGGTTTCACTACATTTTACTAGGTTTTGCTACATTTTACTAGGTTTTGCTACGTGCATACTAGGTTTCACCAAATGCCCAAACACCCCCCGCAGCCCCCCCCCCCTGGGTTTTGATAGATACCTGTGGGTATGTCGCATCACGACCAGTTGTAGTCGCCCCCCCCCCCGTGGGTGCACATCTATGTGTGATGGCCACCTAACCCCTTCTTTATCCGGGGTGTCTTTGTCAAAAACGGCTCAAATTTGGGCTAAATGGCTACATAACCCCTGCCTTATTGTGAGTCCTTATTGCTTTTACGTGGACATCAAAAGTGGTCCAAATGGCCAGGCTGGAACGGGGTGGAGGAAGTATGCCGCTGTACATATGTCGTTTGTTGCTCTTTGAAGATCCTACCCTCAAGGCTCAGCCCCGGCATAAATAGCGGTTGGTGTGGGGCGAAATTTGTTGCCGCGCCCGCTATGCTGGTAAACCGAGTGCTCGTTTTGCTGGTCTTGTCAAAACCAGCACTCCTCTCGGTCTACATAATGAAGATCTTGTGCGAGGCGGACATCTTCTTGTACAGTATGGTACGTTGTTGTTGCGTTGTTTTGTCAAATCCCCTCACAATGGGGGATTGTTGATGTTAGATGGTGGTTGTTACATTGTAAAGACGGCTAACAATCCAAAAGTGTTTGGTGGCCCGTGGGGTACAATACCGTATGGTGGCAGTTGATGGGCCACGCATTGCCCCGCGGAACTCGGGAGAAATAGCGCCTCAAACGTGCAGCTTCTACGTGTATCAACCCGCAAGTGTTTGGGGCTTGTTGCAAAGGTGCACAGCTGCAATATTTTTGTAGGAGTGCTAAAAACACTTTTTTTTAGCATCCCAAGTGGTCAAGCAACATCTTCAGAAGAAAATTTTTTTCGACCCGGGGACCGTGCTCCACCCACTAATGGCCTTGACGATGCGGGGCCCGGGCTACCTTCTTGCTCCATCAAGTGACCACCGGGTGGCGGGTCTAGTCATCTCGTTGGGCGATTTTGAGGCCTGGAAACCGCAAAAAATGGGGGGTTGTGTGTGGACTAGATGCCCTCATGGTTTGGATTTGAGCCATGTAGCCCAACACACGGCGCGTTCTTGGTTTCGGGCCATTTTGCCATCACCATTATTTACAGCATCGCAAACACGGCGAAAAAAAATCATACAGGAACTAGACATTGAGGTGGCTGGGCGTAGCCAGCAAAATAGCACGTTGATAAAATGTGGCATTTTCTTATCGGAACTAGACCAACTTGTTGTTTTGGCAAACAAGGCACCTTTGTGCCAAGATTCCTTGAACATAACGTGTCAAACAGCCATAGCTCCTTCAAAAATGGATTGTTTGGGTCCCACATAGGGGCAGGAATGGTCTATGCAGCTTCCTCGCTCGCTAGGCTTAGTCGAGGTTATTGAAGGACATGCAACACCCGTATATGCAGACAACGCTCCCACGCTTGTGCGCATTCCCGCCGAAATGTGTACACACTCACCCATGCATGCATGTGGTGTTGTGCTCCTTGTATACTCACCATGCTCCTTTCATACGTGGACAATTCCTGCCCATGAATGCATAGACTATCCTCTTGTGTCTCCCACGCCCAAGTAAACCTTGGTGGCGGTGATTTTGCTGTGGTGCGGGGGCCGGAATGGGGCCCAGCAATCGCCAACAAACCGGAGCAGGGGGTTGCGATAACCGCAGGCGGTTCCTTCTTCTTCAAATTACCCATGGATGATGCCTACAAAAGCCTTCGTCATTGCCAATCGTACAACACCCATGGTGCAGGGGTATGCGCCCGCCAAATCGCCGGCGGCGCTGGCGGGGAAAGTTCGTCTGGCGGTGGCGGGGAAATTTCCCATAATTCCTAAAGGCTAGTGGGCTTGTCGAACAGCTGCTGGTGGGATGATTGGGATTGGTGGAATTATGGGGAATTATGGGGAATTATGGGGAGTTATGGGGGAATTATGGGGAATTTGGGTGGAATTATGCTGAACTATGGGGAATCATGGGGGAATTATCGGGAATTTGGGTGGAATTATGGGGAATTGTGGGGAATTATGGGGAATTATGGTGGAATTATGGGGAATTTGGGTGGAATTATGGGGAACTATGGGGAATTATGGTGGAATTATTGGGAATTACGGGGAATGGTGGTGGAATTATGGGGAATTATGGGGAATTGTGGGGAATTATGGGGGAATTATGGTGGAATTATGGGGAATTATGGGGAGTTATGGTGGAATTATGGGGAATTATGAGGAATTATGGGGAATTATGGGATGTCATTTCTTGTGTTGCTGATCGTTGTTTTTTGTCGTCGTATGGCCCCTTGCTTCCACAGACATGTCAGACTTTCATCCTCACAACAATGTTCTTTATGTGCGACTCGCCTACCTATACAAGGCCTCCAGGGAATACATTTCCCTGGGGCAGCTGGCAGCTGGCAAAGCAAATGAAGAAATTGAATATCAAGGCACTCAACCCCAGTGACATTGGGCTTAGTGTTGCTGGGGGCCGTCGTGGTGGTGCATGGATGTCGTGCGCTGCTGCATTAAATGTTGTGCCACCTGGACACCGTGCTGCTTGTGCATCCGCTTTTGCTGCGGCCGCGATTGCTGCTGGTTTGCCGGCTGCTGGCACGTCTGACGATGCTGCTGATGGTGCACCACCTGCAACCGCGGACAATGCTGCTCATGAGCCTCCTGAACAACCTGTTGCGTCTTCCGCTGTTCCACCTGGTGACACTCTTGCTGCACTTGATGACACTATTGCTTCACCACATGCCATTATTGATGCACTTCTATCTGTTGCTCCTGAGGAGTCCACGGTGGCACAAAGTGACCATCTTCTTGGTGTTGCTGCGCAAACTGTATGTAGAATAGACCAGCAGGGATCACCAGCAACTGGGCAACACATCAAGAATCAACAGCAAGCGATCGGGAAGCATCAAAAGCAAGCCATCGGGAAGAAACGGCAACACATCAGGAATCAAAACCAAGCCACAATTCCCCCATAATTCCCCAAAATTCCCCATAATTCCCCAAAATTCCCCATAATTCACCCATAATTCCCCATAATTCCCCATAATTCCCCATAATTCCCCATAATTCACCCATAATTCCCCATAATTCCCCATAGTTCCCCCATAACTCCCGATAATTCCCCCATGATTCCCCATCATTCCACCATAATTCCCCATAATTCCCCACAATTCCCCATAATTCCACCCAAATTCCACCTTAATTCCCCATAATTCCCCATAATTCCCCATAATTCCCCATAATTCCCCATAATTCCCCATAATTCCCCATAATTCCCCATAATTCCCATAATTCCAGTCATCTGGCGGGGAGCCATCGTCTGGCGCTGGCGGGCGCATACCCCTGATGGTGGGCCTTGGTCGCATCCACTTATCTACCACCCTCCTCCCCTCCACCCTTGTTCTTCGTACAGCGCACATAGCGTGTTCGCCCTAGTTGAGTCCCCCTTATTGGAGTAGCTTAGAGGAGTAGCCTCAGGTGCCGCGGAGCAATTGAGGCACCCAAATAGGGACTTTGTACATTAGTAGATCTGTCCACAACCCCCTCTCCTCCTCCCTTGTATTCGTGATTCAGCACCCAAGTGAACTTTGGTCCGTCGGTACCCAAGGAGGGGCCAAAGTGCTTCAAATTGCCCATGATACGGCAAACTAGGGGGGCTTGGACTACCAAAAAATGCCCATCACACAGTGACGTGTCCCCTCCCAAGGCTGGACAATTTTGAGCCCATGAGAGCAACTATTCTCAAAAATGGCCCTAGAACCTATTCTCAAGGGCCAAACCAAAACGAAGAGATGGTATTCTCAGTGTGCAGCTTGACTTCCTTCTGCCAAATAGCCCTTTGGTGCGCTCGAACAGCACAATATGTTTAACAAACACCCCCAACAAGGCACCAAAAGGCCCGGAAAACTGTGCTTGGCCACCGTTAACCCCAAACAAAACCAAGCCATAGCTTGGCCTACGGTGCTCAAAACTATTCCCACTGCACGTAGTCCACCTACAATGCCCCAATTCTTCTGGGGTTCAGGCGTTCAAATTGCTCGGACACCCACATGCCTGCATGCTGCAAGCTATAGGCGAATGCAGTGGGCACAAACTTAGGTCAATGGGGCTCACCACGAAAAAAAAGACTGCTTCCAATATCAACATTCATGTTCATTCGTTGGGTGCCGGGGACACCCAAGAAAGCAAGGGTTGTGTAGCCATTTTGCCGGTATCTAGGCCAATTCTGATTGTGCAGCCTTGCTTCGTATTAGGCACCCCCAATAGGCCAGCGGTTATGTAGCCATATGCTGCACATGTGAGGCACGTCGAATTTCCTCCCAGCGTTCAACAATGGGAGCGTGCGAGAAGGCAAACGTCATTTGTGAGAAATCAGTCCGGTCGGCGCTATCGAGGGGCGCCACGTAGTGCAGCGTAGCATCAACCTCAGAGCAAGCAAATTTTCCGTGCATACAAGGCCACTGTTTGCACGCAACAATGAGTTGGGATGTAACTAATGGCTGGGTGTAGAGCTGTTATCATGACGATTTCAGAAAGTTTGTGCACCCCCCTCCCTCCATAACCTTTTTTTTTTATAACTCCGCCCACCTGGCACCTGTTGTGGGTTTCTTGTTACTGAGCCCCCCCTCCACCACCAATCGAACGTACATCATATATTACTACACCCCTTTCCCCCCAATTGTAGCCAAACACAAGCGTGCATCGACAAGCACATCTCCATTCCATTTTGGCCATCACTATCTCCCAACGCCGTGGATGTCTAGTCTGAGCATCCTATAGCCTATACCGTGCCCCAGCCAATTCCAGTTTTGGAGCCCAGGAGTCACAGGTGGTGGCTTGCGGAAAAGAAGAACTGCTTGTTGTTGTTGCTTGTTGTTGTTGCTCGTTCATGTTCTTTTTCCTTTGTGTTGTTGCGTTATAGTAAGATTTAAGGCAAGATTGGTGTACTAATGCATTTCGGGCGGGGGGGGGGGGTTTCGTTACACTAGCACTAAATTTCCGGTGCAGGCTGAAATTTGGAAAAATATCGCAATATGTGGGTTCCGGGGGGGGGGTCATATTTTTTCGGAAATTTGGGCGAAAGTTGGACGCTTCTATCTTTTTTGGCAGTTTACCAGTGCATACTGCTCACGCCATCCGGTGGGTTTCTGAAGTACGCAGGGTAGCTCTAACATATTGTCACTTCACAACACAACCAAACAAGCTAAATTGGTGCAATTTGATGTGTGGAGTCTATGAAACCAAGAGTTGGGCCCCAACAAAACAATATGACGTAGCTATAGCTATGAGAGCTTTCATGTCAATTTCCGGGGCTCTAGTCGACGCGTTTTTGAATCTGTGTTGCAGTACTTGGCGTGGTTTGTGCATCGGATGATTATGTTCTTGACTTGAACCGAACGTCCTTTTGAAATCGTCACATCGAATTGCATCATTTTAACCCGCGGCATTTGTTTTGTGACATAACGATATGTGGGGGAAATTAAGGGGACAAGATAATTAAATGAAAAAACGGTCATAAGCCATTGTGCTAGAGTACCGCATTGTGAGCAAACCAGTCTTCTTTCTGGTAGCTGTGCAGCCTCACCAACGGTCCAATGGGCTTGTAGATTTCATAGGTCCAAAATACGGGGGGGGGGGGGTATCCATCACCCAATTTCGTGCCAAGCACCGGGTGGCCTAACCGGGTTTCCTCAAATTTCCCCGCTAGTGTAACGAATAGGGGCTTGTACACCCCCCCCCCATGTCGAACACCCGTATTTAGGACCTTCAATCTACACCCCTCTCCCTGTCTCTACATGGCTCCACAATATGCCTCTAAGGTACCTGAGAAGTGTACAATTCGGTGCATACGTGAGGCCAAATGGGCTAAGCTGGGTCAAAATGGGCCAAAAATCGGCAATTGTCCCGTTTGGGCATCCCTAATGGTGCATGATCATTTTTGGTTTTTGGTAAATTTCATCGTTGACCCATTCTTGACCCATTTTTGACCAGTTTTTGTTTGCAAGATGGCCCACTTTCAAGGCATTTTGAGACTTCAAAGTGGCAAAAATGGCTCAAAACGGGCTAAAATTGGGCTAGTTTCGTGCACCACCAATGGTCCAAGATCACTTTTGGGAAATTTCTTTTTCGACCCATTTTTGACCAATTTTTGTTCACAAAATGGCCCACTTCCAAGTCATTTTAAGAATTCAATGGGGCCAATTGGCTTGAAACGGGCTCAAAATGTGCTTGTTTCACTTCATTGTGCACCCAAAATGGCGATTTCTGGAAAAACTCGTTTTTGACCCAATTTTGGTCTTAAAACGGTGTAATTTCCTAGTATTTTGGGAATTCCCACGGGCCAAGACGCCTCACCAGTGGCTCAAAAAGGGCTCAAAACACGTGTTTAAGCATCCCAAGTGGTGTCGGAACAAGTGTGGATAGCACATTTTTATTCTCGTTGAGGACCCTCATGGACCCACCGATGGCCCCCACCATGCGTGGCCCGGGCTGCCCTGTGCCTCCACCGAGTGACCAATGGTACGGGGGTTTATGCGTCTCGCAGGGCAATTGTGAGGCTTGGAAACCAACAAAGTTGCCTGCTTGCGGGTGGACAAGGGTTGCAGGGTCTTGGGACTATTTTGGGCCAAAAAAGGCTGTTTTGGACACAATTTAGGGAGTGCACCTACGAAATCGTCGCCACCGCCCCAGGGCACCACCATTGAGTTTTTGGCTCAACACTTGGATTTAGGAAGGCCACCACCTATGCTCTAAGACGGCTACATTAGTAAAGGCCTCATCGCGTTTAGATAGACCAATGGTCCAAACACATTGATGACGTGTTGCTTGCTTGCTTCTTGTTTGCTTGTTGTCGGGTAGATTTAAGGTGTGTAGTATTACTGTTCGCAAGTATCATGTAGTTGCTAATATATATTATTACTACACCCCTCTCTCCTTAAATGTAGCTAACAAGCAACAAGCAAGCAACAAGCAAGCAAGCAAGCAAGCACTTGTCCTTTCCTTTTTTGGACATTGCGCCCTCTCAACGCCATGGGTGCCACTCTACTCTCGCCATTCCGCACCCCACGTGGTCTTCTTACCAAATCCAAGTTTTGAGCAAAAAACTCACTAGCGGCACCCTAGGGCGGTTGCGCCACCCGGGAGCAGCCCTCCCTAAATTGCGCCTTTTGTGCTCCAAAAGAGCTTTTTTCGGCCCCAAAGAGGCTCAAAACCACTCAAAATGGTCTAGCGAAGGGAGACTGTTTGTACACTTGACGTGCGCCTTAACTGCCTTGTGAAGAGCCCTTTGTTGCCCTATGATTGCAAGATATGTCCAAGAATGGCCCCAAAAATGGCTCAAAATGGCTAAAAATGTGCGCAATGTGTGTTAACAAGCCCTAAAACCGAGATGGAATATTATTTGGGGCTGTGTGGGTCAAATCCGAGTTCCGAGTGCTCCTAAATCCCGCCCTTTGTTATCAAGCGTCAAAATCATATCAAGCCCGCTTGATATAACTGTGCCCTATCAAAATAATATCAAGCACCAAATTCTTGCAACTCCAAACGCAAAAGGCATTGCACGATTCCACGGTGACTCAGAATCTCAGCATCACGCAGTCTCATTTGTTGGCCAACAATGCAGACATTGTTAGTTGTCTTGGTGCAGCCTTCGGTTTTGGCCTTGCAGCACTGGGTGCAAGATGTGCCCCTTCAGGTTGATGCTTTGGAGGCACAAATTGAAAATGGACACGCAGTTTTGCCTCTTTGGGAGCAATATAGCCCAAGTCATGGAAAATCTTGGGCACATTCAGGCCCTGTGTAGCTTCAGCAAGCCCCCTATAGAACAAATCCACAAACAGGTTTCGTGCTCCAGCTGCAGGTAATTTTTCCCCTCCATTTGGGACATGTACAACTTGTGGTGTGTAATTCTGTACAATTCAGCTAGGGCTATATCAATGCTCTGTACAAACATGGTTAAGCCCCCTGGTATTACCGGCATATTGGAAGAGAGCAAGCCTCAGGGCTGAAAGTACGAGGGGGGATATATGTGTAGAAGCTGAATCCAAAATTGCAATTGCACTGAGTTGTAGCTTCAAATAAGGTACAAACTCGTCTCTCATATAAGCCGTGTTGATGACACCGGTGAGGTTCATTGTACAGGACACATTGTTTGGGTTCTAAATGACCTTTTATTTTTTTATTCAAACAACGCTACAGGCTTGAGTCGCACACTGTGGAATCCATCTCCCGTTTGTTCCTAAGATGGCAATCGAGGCACCGATTCGCTTGAAGTTGCCATCATCAAAAGACAACATCACATTTGTTGCCCCCATGTGTGGCAATGTGTGCATCCCCCCCAAAAGTCGAGCAAGAGAGGCAGGGATTTCATCGAGACCGACCCATGCACGAGTGGAAGAGGGTTGTAGGTATAAATATGCACAGAATTTCTGTGAAAGTGCGTTCCTGTTAGCAGTGGTGAGTTGTGTTTGGCATTGGGCCTTGGTGACCACAATGTGGTGGCGTCTGTGAAATTTTTCAAGCCAACGGCGGGATAGCACATGTCCATCAGGCTGCGCCAACCGCTGGGCCTCATGATTCAAAAGCCGGGTTGACACAGGCTCATTTTGTGCGCGCCTAGCACGAAACCACTCGTACAGTGTAAAGTCATGCTGATGGTGCTTTATCCTGCTACCACCGCCCTTCAAACGCTTGGCTGTTCGAGGTGAAACACAACTTTCTAACCGGGCTACCGGTTTCACCCAGTTATCGAGCTGCCTCTACTTGCTAGCATGAGCTTCTTGTTTGCCATATCCCACACTGCTCGCCGGATCTTCAAAATCATCACTTGTGCGAAAGAGCTGCAGAACACGGCACTTAATCCCTACATGAGGATCATAGCGCACAGCTTTCCCCAGAGAGATCTTCCCCACTTTCCCGCGATGCACATGTCTCTTCATTTCCATGTTGCGTTTGGTTCGATCAACGGCATCACCGACTTCAGCACCATCCGGAGCTGCCACAGGTTCAACAACTTCAGCACCACCATTAGGAACTGACACACATTTAGCCACATCAAAACCACCAAGGATTGCCACAAGTTCGGCAACTTGAGCACCAGCATTAGGAACTGCTACAGGTTCAGGACCTTCAGCACCAAGCTCATCACACTGATCAACTTCATCATTGGTTGAGTAATGGAAAACATCAGAGTCCTCATTGTCACTGTTGCCTTCAAAAAAGTGCTCGACAACAAGTTCATCATGTTGCCGAGCCTCAACCACGTCGACAACAAAGGGGTCCCTGTCATTTGACGCCATTGTAAAGGAAAAAATGCTATGCGCAAAATAATATGAAGTGCACAATAATATCAAGCGCGAAGATAATATCAAGCGCTTGATGTTAGAAGGGGGGGGTGGCTTTAGTCCACCCGTAACGCCCCACTTTTCATGCTTTGCAAGGTTCAAGGTTGCCCAACGACCTAGATATAGAACACAAGCAAGCAAGCAAGCAACAACAAGCACTCCTCCTTTCCGTTTTGGCCATTACTCCGTTCCAACACTTCGGGCTTTACTGTGCTCTAGCCATCCCAGAGCTTAGGTGGTGCCCTGGCCAAATGCAAGTTTCGAGCCAAACACTCACCGGTGGCGCCCCAGGGCGAGGGCGCCAAGTCGGGAGGTGCCCTCCCAAAACTGCGCAATTTGTGCCCCAAAATAGCCTTTCTTGGCCCAAAACGGCCCCAAAACCCACTCAAAGCGGCCAAATACGGGGAAACTTTGCTTACACTTCATGTGCACCTTGATTGCCCCATGACTAAGAGCTCTTTCTTACCCTCTAATTCCACCATATGTCTCACAAACGGCCCAAAGATGGCTAAAAATGGCCCAAATCGTGCGCAGTTTGCGTCACACACCTCCAAAACCAAGAACGGGCTGTATCTTGGGCTACGTGGCTCAACACCTAATTCCGAGGGCACATGCCACCCGCAACCCCCCACTTTTTGTGGTTTCCAACCCTCGGAATCCGCCAACAAGACGGCTGGACCCCCGTACCAGTGGTCACGTAGTGGAGCTCGAGGGCAACGCCGCCCGCGCACGGTGGGGGCCAACGGTGGGTCCACTAGGGTTTCCCGAGGCAAAAAAAACAGTTTTTTCCAAAGTTGTTCCAGGACCACCCGGGATGCTCAAACACGTGCTTTTAGCCCGTTTTCGGCCCTGTGGTGACGCGTTTTGGCCCATGGAAAATCCCAAAATGCCTTGAAAATGGTCCCTTTTGGGACCCAAAATGGGTCAAAAACGGGTGAAAAATGTGTGTCTCCGACAGTGTTCCAACACCATTTGGGATACTGAAACAAGTGTTTTCACCCCATTTTGAGCCCGTGGTGTCGCGTTTTGGGCCATGGAAAATCCGAAAAAGGCTTGGAAAGGGGCAGTTTCGGGACCAAAAGTGGGTAGAAAATGGGTCAACAACGCATTTTTCCAAAAGTGATCCTGGACTGCTTGAGGGGCACAAACAAGTGAAATGAGCGCATTTAGACCCCACTTTGACCCACTTTGGCCCCTTTTGACACATGTATGGACCAAGTAGTACCCTTCGCACGTACCTTAGAGCCGTATGGTGGAGACACCTAGAGTTGGGGAGAGGGGTGTAGATGAGAGGATGTATTACTACACCCCTCTCCCTCTAAATCTAGCTAGCAAGCAACAACAAGCAACAAGCAAGCAAGCACTTCTCCTTTCCGTTTTGGTCATTGCTCGGCCTCTCGGCTCCCGGCTCTACTCTACTCCAGCCATTCTAGGGCCTAGGTGGTGCCCTTGCCAAATCCAAGTTTTGAGCCAGAAACTCACCGGTGGCGGCCCCAGGCGGTGGTGCCAAATCGGGCGGTGCCCTCCCGAATCTGCGTAGCTTTGGGCCAAAAACAGCCATTTTTCGCCCAAAATAGCCCCGGAACCCGGGCAAAACACACAAACGAAGGAAAACGGTGGGTACACTACACGTGCGGCTTGACTTCGCGGTGTCAAAGAGTCCTCTGGTGCCCTTCAACTCCACGACATGTCCGAGAAACCCCCAAAAAGGCGCCAAAAAACCCCACAATCTGCGCAATGTGCAGCAACACCCCGAAACCAAGAACGGGCCATATCTTGGGCTACGTGGCTCAAAATCCGATTCCGAGGGCACCTAGTCCACCCGCAACCCCCCACTTTTCGTAGTCTCGAAGCCTCAAAATCGCCTAACGAGACGCCTAGACCCCCGTACAAGTGGTCACTTGGTGCAACTGGAGGGCATCCCGGCCTGCGCATGGGGAGGGCCAACGGTGGGTCCACCAGGGTCCCCAAGGCAAAAAAAATGACTTTTTCCAAAGTTGTTCCTAGACCACTTGGGATGCTCAAACAGGTGTTTTTAGGCTGTTTTGAGCCCGTGGTGGCGTGTTTTGGCCCACGGAAGATCCCAAAATGCCTTGAAATTGGGCCGTTTTTGGGACCAAAGATGGGTCAAAAATGGGTCAAAACGTGTTCTTCTAAAAGTGATCCCGGACGATTTGGCATGCTCAAAAAAGTGTTTTGGGCCCTTTTCGACCTCGTTTTGATGGAGGTTAGCCCCTTCCACCACATGTATGCACCATGTTGTTCCCTTTGCACGTACCTTAGAGCCGTATGGTGGAGCCACGTAGAGTTGGGGAGAGGGGTGTAGATTGGAGGATACATATAGATATATATATGGCTTATACGCCATTCCCCACCCTCCCCCCCCCTTGCCCCACTACTGGGTGCGTCTTCAATGGGAAGTAAGGATACCCCCCCTCTATCTTGAGGTTGACGAACTCAAAAAAACATGTTTTGGGAGGCATTTAGTTTGGTAGGGGTGGGTTTGGTGCCTACGAAGGGGTTGGAAGAGCTAAAAATAGGGTATGACATCACTTATGGCAATCTCCAACCCAAGCTGCTAAAAATAGGCAACCTAGGGACAAAATTGGTAATGTGAGCCACAATTCTCCCCTAAAAGTGATTGTGAATGAAGAAAATCAACAAAAGGAAGGTCAATGTGTCGAATTTTTATGGTATGGGGGGGCCCTCCAGAGAAGGCCGGACCAAAGACTTTTGTGATATAGTATTTGGTGGTTTGCGGGATGGTAGGCCCACTCTTCATCTTGGTGAGCTTTTTCTCATCGATGAAGACAAATTGACATTGCGTGAAGGCGAGCTTGGTGTTGATGGTCCCTTAGAGGAAGATCCTCGTCTCTTGGGCGTTTGGAACAGAGAACGGGTATCCATTGTCACCAAAAAAGAGGCAAAAAAGTCAAGAAAGCTGCCAAAAGGGAGCCAAAAAATAACAGGCAGCGAGCAACAGATATCAGAAGTTGTGAACAGAAATTTACATGAAACCCGGCCTGAGGCACCTCACTTCCCACGGTTGCAAGGCCCACACCCCGGTGAATTGGAAAGCAAGGGACACATTTTTGGAAAGCATGCAACAGAGCCATCACAAGAGGGCGGGGGGGGGGATACCACTAAACTCCAATTGCAAAAGCGGTGAAAATTGTCGCGCGGTACATGGACCCCCAGAATACACAGATGCGCGCGCACACGCGCGCGCATATCCTCTAATCTACAACCCTCTCCCGAACTCTAGGTAGCTCCACCATAGGGCTCCAAGGTACGCGCAAAGGGGACAACCGGGTGCATACATGTGGCGGAAGGAGGTAAACTTGTTCCAACCGTGCCCCAAACGGGCTCCGGTCACTTGCTTGTGCACTTCTAATGGTCCACAATCACTTTTGGCAAGATGTGTTTTCAACACTTTTTTCACCCATTATGCGTCCCAAAACGGCCCCTTTTCAAGGCATTTGGGGTTTTCCGTGGGCCAAAACGCATGGCCAGGGGCTCAAAATGGGCTAAAAACACTTGTTTGAGCTCCTTGACCAGTCCAGGATCATTTGCCCCAAAACGTGTCATTTACAATTTTTTGATCTTTTTGTGGACCCAAAGAGGCCCCTTTCCAATGCATTTTGGAATCCTCCATCGGCCAAAATGCATCACAACGGGCTCAAAACGGGCTGAAAACACTTGTGTGATAATCCCATGGGGCTTAAGAACGACTTTGGAAAAAAGATTTTCGCCCCGGGGACCATGGTGGACCAACCGTTGGCCTACACGGTGCGCGGGCCGGGCTACCCTCTGGCTCCACCAAGTGACAAGTGGTACGGGGGTCCAGCCATCTCCTTGGGCGATTTTGAGGGTTGGAAACCACGAAAAGTGGGGGGTCGCGGGTGGACTAGGTGCCCTTGGAATTAGGTTTTGAGCCACATAGCCCAAGATGCACCCCGTTCTTGTTTTTGGGCCTGTTTGACACAAACAGCGCACATTCGGGCCATTTTTAGCCATTTTTGGGCCGTTTCTCGGACATATTGTCGAATTATAGGGCAAGACAGATCTCTTCGTCACGGGGCACTCAAGGCGCATGTGGAGTATAGGCACCGTTTCACTTCGTTTGACCGCTTTCAGTGGGTTTTGGGGCCGTTTTGCACCACAAAAGGCTGTTTTGGGGCACAAAATGCGTAGTTTTGGAAGGGCACCTCCCGACTTGGCGCCCTCGCCCCGGGGCGCCACCGGTGAGTGTTTGGCTCGAAACTTGCATTTGGCCAGGGCACCACCTAAGCTCGAGGATGGCTAGAGCACAGTAGAGCCCGAAGTGTTGGAACGGAGCAATGGCCAAAATGGAAAGGAGAAGTGCTTGTGGTTGCTTGCTTGCTTGCTTGTGTTATATATCTAGGTGTGTATCAGTGTGTGTGTGTATGTATACGTGTTATATCTATGAGCCCGGAGCGATGAGGCCTAGCAATGGCCAAAGGAGACCGGAGTGCTTGCTTGCTTGCTTGTTGCTTGCTTGTTGCTAAAACGGCCCTCTAACTCCACAATATGTCCGAAGAACGGCCCAAAAATGGCTAAAAATGATGTGACTGTGCGCTGTTTCTGTCAAACAAACCCAAAACCAAGAACGGGGAGTATCTTGGCCTACGTGGTTCAGAATCTAATTCCGAGGGTACCCAGTCGACCTGGAACCCCGCACTTTTTGTGGTTTCCAAGCTTCGGCATCCCCCAATGAGACGGCTAGACGCCCGTACCAGTGGTCACTTGGTGGAGCCCGAGGGCAGCCCATTCGGCCCACGGTAGGGGCCAACGGTGGGTCCACTAGGGTCCCTGGGGCGGAAAAATCATTTTTTCCAAAGTTGTGATTAGACCCCATGATATTTTCAAACAAATGAATTTAGCCGGTTTTGAGTCCGTGGTGATGCGTTTTCGCCCATGGAAAATCCGCAAATGCTTTGAAAAGGGGCCGTTTTGGGACCAATAATGGGTGAAAAAAGTGTCGAAAACACATTTTTTCAAAAGTGATCGTGGACCATTAGAAGTGCACAAACTAGTGAAATGAGCCTGTTTGGGGCCCGTTTCGAACGAGTTTACCTCCTTCCGCTACATGTATGCACCAGGTTGTACCCCTTTCACCCACTTTAGAGCCGTATGGCGGAGCTACCTAGAGTTCGGGACAGGGTTGTAGATTACAGGATATATGTGTGTGTGTGTTTGTGCGTGTGTCTCTTCTGGGTGTCCATGTACTGTGCAAAAATTTTTCACCGCTTTTGCAATTTCCCTTACACATCGCGGAGGTTGAGGATACCCCCCCCCCCCTCTTGTGATGGTTGTGTTTCATGCTTTCCAAAAATGTGTCCCTTGTCTTCCAATTCACCGGGATGTCGGCATTGCAACTGTGGGAAGTGAGGTGCCTGAGGCCGGGTTTCATGTAAACTTCTGCCCACAACTTCTGAGTTGTGTTGCTCGCTGCTTGCTATTTTGGGCTCCCTTTTGGTAGTTTTCTTCACCTTTTTGCATCTTTTTTGGTGACAATGGATGCCCGTTCTCTCTTCCTAACGCCCAAGACACAAGGATCTTTCTCTAAGGGACCATCAACACCAAGCTCGCCTTCACGCAATGTCAATTCGTCTTGATCAATAACAAGAACGCCACCAAGATGATGAGTGGGCCCACCATCCCGCAAACCACCAAATACCATATTATGAAAGTGTTTGGCCCGGCCTTCTCAAGAGGGGGCGATTGCCTTGTCTTTGCCCTCTTTGCATATCCAACAAAATGGGGGAATGCCAAAACACTAAACACACCGGTGATTTGTTGGACATTACGGTGAACACATCATAAATGAAGAGTACTGCATCTCTTTTGGTACACAATTTCACAATCAAGGCAGGCACCATGAACCGTCTGGCGCTGATACCGTTGTCATGTTGTGGAGTTAGGACCTCATGTGTTTTGCATTAGGATGCCCATTCCAAGAGTTTGTGAAAAACAGTATAACAACCCCGCCATGAAGAACAATATGTTGCAGGTGTTCGTGGACTTCTCGGGAGACGCCACCAGCAAATGTGTGGTCGAGCAGCGCCCTGCACAGAGCCAATGTGAAACTTCTGAAACATTTCGTTGTATTGGAAACCGAGACCAACATGAATGGATTCTGCACAATAAATTGCATCGTTTTAACTTTTTTCGAAATTGAATGTAGTGACAATATGTTGGAGATGTGACCTGGAATGGCCTTTAGGTAAGTGCATGGTCTGTTCCACACCGGCAGAAGTGGGCCTTTGGCAGGGAAAACTTTTTTTCGTTCGGGCTGGCATTTTGACATATCATTGAGTTAGATTAAAACTGCAAATACGTTGAAAAGCGTTGAGTGAGCACTTTTCAGAAAGGTATAAAATCACACACACACACCCTCCGGACGATATTTTTGAGAAATCAGCCGGATCTCGGCGAAACCCTAGCTAGTACGTGGAGTTGACCCCCCCCACCCCCCGTTTCTAGACAAACACACACACACACACACACACACATATATGTATATATCCTCTCATTAACACCCCTGTCCCCAACTCTAGGTGTCTCCACCATACGGCTCTAGGGTGCGTGCAAAGGGTACAAGTTGGTCCATACATGTGTCAAAGGGGGCCAAAGTGGTCAAAACGGCCTCATAATCCGCTCATTTCACTTGTTTGTGCCCCTCGAACAGTCCAGGATCACTTTTGGAAAAATATGTTGTTGACCCATTTTCACCCACTTTTGGTCCCGAAACTGCCCCTTTTCAAGCCTTTTTTGGATTTTCCATGGCCCAAAACGCATTAGCTCGGGCTCAAAATGGGCTAGAAACACTTGTTTCAGCATCTCAAATGGTGCAGGAACGGTTTGACCCATTTTTGAGCCATTTTTGGTCTCAAAACGGACCATTTTCAAGGCATTTTGGGATATTCCATGGGCCGAAACGCTCCACCACGGGCTCAAAATGGGTTAAAAACATTTGGTTGAGCATCCCAAGTGGTCTAGGAACAACTTTGGAAAAAAGGATTATTTTCGCCTTCGGGACCCTCGCGGACCCACCGATGGCCCACACCGTGCCCGGGCCGCGTTGCCCTTCCGCTCCACTAACTAACCACTGGTACGGGGGTCTAGCCGTCTCTTTGGGCGATTCCGAGGGTTGGAAACCACAAAAAGTGGGGGGTTGCGGGTGGACTAGGTGCCCTCGGAATTAGGTGTTGAGCCACGTAGCCCAAGATACAGCTCGTTCTTGGTTTTGGCGGTGTTTGACGCAAGCTGCGCACGATTCCGGCCATTTTTAGCCATCTTTGGCCCATTTGTGGGACATATCAAGGAGTTAGAGGGCAAGGAAGAGCTCTTATACTATAGTCATGGGGCAATCAAGGTGCACGTGAAGTGTAAGCAAAATTTCCCTGCGTTTGGCCGCTTTGAGTTTGTTTTTGGGGGCCATTTTGGGCCCAAAAGGGCTGTTTTGGGGCACAAAATGCGCAGTTTTGGGAGGGCACCTCCCGACTTGGCGCCCTCGCCCCGGGGCGCCACCGGTGAGTGTTTGGCTCGAAACTTGCATTTGGCAAGGGCACCACCTAAGCTCTAGGATGGCTAGAGCAGAGTAGAGCCCGAAGTGTTGGAACGGAGCAATGGCCAAAACGGAAAGGAGAAGTGCTTGCTTGCTTGTTTGCTTGTTAGCTAGATTTAAGGGGAGAGGGGTGTAGTAATCAATCTTTGTGTGTTTGTGTGTGTGTGTGTGTGACCCCCACTGCCGCCCAGGGGCGCGTGACCTCACCGTGGTGTGGGGGTGAAACCGGGGGGGCTCCCCCCCGGGCTAACACGCAATGGGGGGGGTGCCGTGGTCCAGCCGCGGCGGCCAGGGCACGGGATCGCGCGCCCCACCCCTCGCCGGCCACCGTGGGAAAGCCACGATGGCACAGGGCGGGCTCCACCGGGGGGTGGCGGTATGCGGGAGTAACCCGGGTCCCCCTGTGACCCAGCCCTCTCCAGGGCTCGTGTGCGCTCCCCTGCCCCAACCCACTGCACCTTGTGTTCTGCACAGGTACATCGTGGGGTGGGGATATCGTCCTTTCCGACGCCCGTCCGGGCCAGGGGCACAACCACTATGGCCTTCGGCCAGGGGCCTCATGTCACGGGGGGCTACCGGTCCTGCCCTGCGATGCAATGCGGGGCAACCGTGACATCAGGCCTCACAGCCACGCGCCCTGCTGCACCCGGCGGGATGCCTGGACCGGAGCGGGATAGGGACGCCCCGTGGGTTCGTCAAGTATTTTTCCTTCCCCCACACAGCGGCGGTTATACCCGAGTCCCTCCGGTCCAGCCTAGGCCGCGGGGGGATAGGGACGCCCCGTGGGTTCGTCAGGTATTTTTCCTTCCCCCACACAGCGGCGGTTACACCCGAGTCCCTCCGGTCCAGCCTGGGCCGCGGGGGGATAGGGACGCCCCGTGGGTTCGTCGGGTATTTTTCCTTCCCCCACACAGCGGCGGTTACACCCGAGTCCCTCCGGTCCACCTTGGGCCGTGGGGGGATAGGGACGCCCCGTGGGTTCGTCAGGTATTTTTCCTTCCCCCACACAGCGGCAGTTACACCCGAGTCCCTCCGGTCCAGCCTGGGCCGCGGGGGGAAAGGGACGCCCCGTGGGTTCGTGAGGTGTTTTTCCTTCCCCCACACAGCGGCGGTTACACCCGAGTCCCTCCGGTCCAGCCTGGGCCGCGGGGGGATAGGGACGCCCCGTGGGTTCGTCAGGTGTTTTTCCTTCCCCCACACAGCGGCGGTTACACCCGAGTCCCTCCGGTCCAGCCTGGGCCGCGGGGGGATAGGGACGCCCCGTGGGTTCGTCAGGTATTTTTCCTTCCCCCACACAGCGGCGGTTACACCCGAGTTTCTCCGGTCCTGCCTGGGCCGCGGGGGGATAGGGACGCCCCGTGGGTTCGTCAGGTGTTTTTCCTTCCCCCGCACAGCGGCGGTTACACCCGAGTCCCTCCGGTCTAGCCTGGGCCGCGGGGGGATAGGGACGCCCCGTGGGTTCGTCAGGTGTTTTTCCTTCCCCCACACAGTGGCTGTTACACCCGAGTCCCTCCGGTCCAGCCTGGGCCGCGGAGGGATAGGGACGCCCCGTGGGTTCGTCAGGTGTTTTTCCTTCCCCCACACAGCGGCGGTTACACCCGAGTCCCTCCGGTCCAGCCTGGGCCGCGGGGGGATAGGGACGCCCCGTGGGTTCGTCAGGTATTTTTCCCTCCCCCACACAGCGGCGGTTACACCCGAGTCCCTCCGGTCCAGCCTGGGCCGCGGGGGGATAGGGTCGCCCCGTGGGTTCGTCAGGTATTTTTCCTTCCCCCGCACAGCGGCGGTTACACCCGAGTCCCTCCGGTCCAGCCTGGGCCGCGGGGCGATAGGGACGCCCCGTGGGTTCGTCAGGTATTTTTCCTTCCCCCACACAGCGGCGGTTACACCCGAGTCCCTCCGGTCCACCTTGGGCCGCGGGGGGATAGGGACGCCCCGTGGGTTCGTCGGGTATTTTTCCTTCCCCCACACAGCGGCGGTTACACCCGAGTGCCTCCGGTCCAGCCTGGGCCGCGGAGGGATAGGGACGCCCCGTGGGTTCGTCAAGTATTTTTCCTTCCCCCACACAGCGGCAGTTACACCCGAGTCCCTCCGGTCCAGCCTGGGCCGCGGGGTGATAGGGACGCCCCGTGGGTTCGTCACGTGTTTTTCCTTCCCCCACACAGCGGCGTTTACACCCGAGTCCCTCCGGTCCAGCCTGGGCCGCGGGGGGATAGGGACGCCCCGTGGGTTCGTCGGGTATTTTTCCTTCCCCCACACAGCGGCGGTTACACCCGAGTCCCTCCGGTCCTGCCTGGGCCGCGGAGGGATAGGGACGCCCCGTGGGTTCGTCGGGTGTTTTTTTGTTCCCCCACACAGCGGCGGTTACACCCGAGTCCCTCCGGTCCAGCCTGGGCCGCGGGGGGATAGGGACGCCCCGTGGGTTCGTCGGGTATTTTTCCTTCCCCCACACAGCGGCGGTTACACCCGAGTCCCTCCGGTCCAGCCTGGGCCGCGGGGGGATAGGGACGCCCCCTGGGTTCGCCAGGTATTTTTCCTTCCCCCACACTTGGCTTTTGGACCATCGAGGCCCCCGCCGCTGGGGCGAGGGGGACTCCTTCGCTTTGGGACCACTGAGGCCCCCGCCGCTGAGGCGAGGGGGCCTCCTTCGCTTTGGGACCATCGAGGCCCCCTCCTTTGAGGCGAGAGGGCCTCCTTGGCTTTGGGACCACCGAGGCCCCCGCCGCTGAGGCGAGGGGGCCTCCTTTGCTTTGGGACCACCGAGGCCCCCTCCGCTGAGGCGAGAGGGCCTCTTTCGCTTTGGGACCACCGAGGCCCCCTCCGCTGAGGCGAGGGGGCCTCCTTCGCATTGGGACCATCGAGGTCCCCTCCGCTGAGGCGAGGGGGCCTCCTTCGCTTTCGGACCATCGAGGCCCCCGCCGCTGAGGCGAGGGGGCCTCTTTCGTTTTGGGACCATCGAGGCCCCCGCCGCTGAGGCGAGGGGGCCTCCTGGGCTTTGGGAACACCGAGGCCCCCGCCGCTGAGGCGAGGGGGCCTCCTTCGCTTTGGGACCACCGAGGCCCCCTCCGCTGAGGCGAGGGGGCCTCCTTCTCTTCGGGACCACCGAGGCCCCCGCCGCTGGGGCGAGGGGGCCTCTTTGGCTTTGAGACCAGCGGGGACCCCCGCCGCCGAGGCGAGGGGGCCTCCTTTGCTTTCGGACACCGAGGCCCCCGCCGCTGAGGCGAGGGGGCCTCCTTCGCTTTCGGACCATCGAGGCCCCCGCCGCTGGGGCGAGGGGGCCTCTTTGGCTTTGGGACCACCGGGGACCCCTCCGCTGAGGCGAGGGGGCCTCCTTTGCTTTCGGACACCGAGGCCCCCGCCGCTGAGGCGAGGGGGCCTCCTTCGCTGTGGGATCACCAAGGCCCCCGCCGTTGAGGCGAGGGGGCCTCCTTCTCTTCGGGACCACCGAGGCCCCCGCCACTGGGGCGAGGGGGCCTCTTTGGCTTTGGGACCACCGGGGCCCCCTCCGCTGGGGCGAGGGGGCCTCCTTTGCTTTCGGACACCGAGGCCCCCGCCGCTGATTCGAAGGGGCCTCTTGCGCTTTGGGACCACCGAGGCCCCCGCCGCTGAGGCCAGGGGGCCTCCTTCGCTTTGGATTCACCGAGGCGGGGGTTTGCGTGTCCCCTCCGCAGACGTGCGGCACTGCGGATTGGGGGGACACGACCGGAGGGTTAGAGGATGGCCCCGCGCACGGACACCTTCGGCAGAAGTGCCGTGCGCCGGGGGAAGGGGGGGGACCGGGCCACGGACCAAGCCCCCGTGATCCGCCGGCCAAACGCCGCCCAGTCGGTAGTACCTGGCGGCTAAGGGCCCACACCCGTGAGACTGCGTCCCCCTTCCCTTGGGGGGGTGGTGGACCGTGCCGGAAGTGGAGCCGGCGCTCCGCCTCGCCCCCCATTCCGTGCCCCTGGGAGGGGATCCGGCTACGTGTAGGGCGGGTGCATGCACGTAGCGCGGGCCAGGGGACAAGGGGAGGAGACGAAGAGGAGAGCTGCCGCCATGATGCTTAGCCGGACGGGTTGGGGTGAAACCTCCCTCCCGGTCGCTTTCCAGACCGTGGGGGGCCGGCGGGCACCATGGGGATGTGCCGCGGGGGCGCCCTACCGGGGGACCGCATCTCCTCCTCCTCCTCCTGTGTGTGTGTGTGTATGTGTATACATCTTATATCTATGTGGCATATGTTCGACAGAGTATTAGATATATGTATATATATATATATATATATATGTATATATATAGATAGATAGATGTATATATATATATCCCCCCCGGCGACCGGGATCCCCCCCGGCGACCAGGCGCCGCGGGGGGTACAGTGAAACCCTGGCCGGGGGGCAGCCGGGGCCTACCAGGGCCGCGCCCCCCGCGGCATTTGGAGTGGCTGCCCGCGGCGGCGGCTCGTGCGGGGGCTGTGGCAGCGGCGGGCGGCCACAGCGTGGTGCGAACCAGCCCGACGACGCCGCCGATAGAGGCCAGGTGCGTGCCTGCGACATGCGTGCGACTTGCCTACACAGTGTCTTGCGTAGTGTCCGAGGGGAAAAGGGGCAGGGGAGGGAGGGGGAGGCAGGGCGGGCGTAGAGGGACAAAGGCCGCAGGCGGGTGCAGTGCGACGTGCGTGCCACAAGCCCAGGGACCGGGGCACCAGGGGGCGGCAAGGTGAAGAGGGAGTGGGAGGGATGCCTCGCGTATTGCTCCGCGAAGTGTATGCCAGGCGGTAAAGGGAGGACGGGGACAGGGAGACAGAGGGCCAGGGACCCAGGGGCCTGGGAAGGGGGGCAAGGGAGGACGAGGGAGGGCGAGCAGACAGGGCACTTAGGAAAAAGGCCACAGGCGGGTGCAGTGCGACGTGCGTGCCACTTGCCCGGGGACCAGGGCACCAGGGGGCAGAAAGGTGAAGGGAGAGAGGGAGGGATGCCACGCGTATTGCTCCGCAAAGTGTACGCCGGGGAGGTAAAGGGAAGACGGAGACAGGGAGACAGAGGGCCAGGGACACAGGGGCCTGGGAAGGGGGGCAAGGGAGGACGAGGGAGAACGAGCACACAAGGGGCAGGGCTGGGCCAGGGAGCGGGAGCAGAGGGGGGGAGCAGGGAGGGAGGGTTGCCTCGCGAATTGCTCCGCACCGTGCTCTCGTTGGCCGGAGGGCGGAGGTAAGGAAGAGGAGGCGAGAGAATAGAAGCATGCTAAACACGGACCTTATGCACGGCTAGCGTGAGCGGACCAGGGGCACGAACGACGAGGGTGCCCCGCGACCGAGCTGACCGTCTGCGGCGAGCGGGGGCCCTGGACGTGCCGCGGCCGCTAGGCAGCCTGCCCCCGGAGGTATCGTGTGCGGTACAAAGTGCGTGCCACAAACCAGGAGCTCAGGACACCAGGGGGCAGCAAGGGAGAGAGGGAGTGGGAGGGTTGCCTTGCGCATTGCTCTGCACGGTGCACGCCGAGGGGATAGAGGGAGGAGGGGGACAGAGAGACAAGAGGCCGGAGACCCTGCAACCAGGGACGAGGGGCAAGGCAAGGTGAGAGAGGGCGAGCAGACAGGGGGCAGGACAGGGCCAGGGGGCCGGGGCAGAGAGGGGGGCAGAGAGGGAGCGCCGCCTCGCCAATTGCTCCGCACTGTGCTCGCGCTAGCCGGAGGGCAGAGGGTCAGAGATGGCAGGGCAGAGAAGGGGGCAACATGGTGCCCCACAACCGAGCGAGCCGCCCGCAGTGCGCGGGGGCACTGGGCAGGGCGGGGTGCCGCGGCGTGCTGCCACAAGGCAGCCCGCCCCCAAAGGTGCAGTGTGCTGTGTGCCTGCGTAGTGTCATGCATCGAGGGCCGGCAAGGACGAGGGAAGAGGGCACGGGCAGGGCGAAAGAGGTAGGACACTTAGGAGGCGAGCGAAGGCCGGACAGCCGGAGCAGAGAGAGGGAGCGACGAGGGAGACAGGGCGAGGGCGAGGGAGGGAGCAGAGGGGGCAGGGTAGGGGATAGTTGCCATGCGTCGTGCCGTGCGCCGTGCGCGTCCTGAAACCGACTCTGACCTCATTCATGCATGTGTCATGTCACGTCAACCAAGCCTGGCGACGGAGGCAGGAAGTGGCACGGGGGGACGGGCACCTGCGGCGCCATCCGTAGGGCCTCCCGTGCGGTGACCCAACCTGTGGCGCAGAGGGGGCACGCGCCAGTGGCGCCATCCACTGGACCCCCTGCGCTTGTTGCAGTTATTGTGGCGCAGAGGGGACGGGCACCAGCGGCGCCATCCGGTGGGCCCCCTGTGGCAGGGATTATGCTGATTAACTAGGTGGCCAGGGGATGCCACAAATGAATCCCCCGCCCGTCTCCCCGCGTCTCTGCCATAGGACCTCAGGGGCCTCCATCGCGCTCGGGGGTGGCAGAGGCCCGGGGGACGAGAGCGCCCGGCCGCTTTGTAGCCGCCACCTCTAGCGGACTGATACCACGGCACCGGTATCAGGCCGCTCGAAAGTGGATACACAGGCACCAGGGAGAGGATGGGCAGTCGCCCCCCCCCCCCCGGGCTGTCGGGTGCCGAAACAGGGGCCCTCCCCTCGACCAGGGCGGCGGATGGCGCAAGAAGCCTTCGAGGCGTACGGTAAGTCCTCCCCGCTGCCCGCACTTCCTCATCATCCGTTTCCACCCGGGTACGTACCTCCTCCAGTAAGCATGGGCACAAGGGGGAGCAGGCACGGGACACTTAGCACCATGCGGAGACGTGGCGACTACCGCCAAGGGGCAACAGCGGCTGGAGATCCTGGGGTGGCGGAGCCTATACCATGGAGAAGGGCGGGAAGGCCCAAAGGAGAAAACCCCCCCCCCCCCCGCTGCAGCCAAGTGCCTCACCCCGTGCTTGCGTCGTGCTTGCGTCGTGCCTGCGACATGCGTGCAACGAAGGGGCGACGACAAGGGCGCCCCCCCCCCCCCCCCCACACACCTCCACCCCCCCCGGGGGTGCGCACACAGGGTAGGAGGGGCGACGACGGGTGACACACAGTAGCCCCCCCCCCCCTTGCAGAGGGACAAGTGCCGCGCCTCGTGCCTGCGCCATGCTTGCGTCGTGTCTGCGACGTGCGTGCTACGAAGGGAAGACGACAAGGGCGCCCCCCCCCCCACACACCTCCGCCCCCCCAAGGGTGGGGGATGCAGGTAGGGGGGGGCGAAAAGCGCCCCCCCCCCCCCCCCCGGGGACAAAGCGGCAGGATGGGGAGGCAGCGGCGAGAGGTTGCCGGACGGACCACACGACCGTGCCCGAAGAGAGCACGCGCCGTGCAAGCCCCAGCGGGGGGGCCACCGGGGGTGCGAACGCAGGGTAGGAAGGGCGACGACGGGAGCCACAAGGCATGCCCCCCCCCCTGCAGAGGGACAGGTGCCGCGCCTCATGCCTGCGCCGTGCTTGCGTCGTGCCTGCGACATGCGTGCAACGAAGGGAAGACGACAAGCCCCCCCCCCCCCCACACACCTCCGCCCCCCCAAGGGTGGGGGGTGAAGGTAGGGAGGGGCGGACAGCGCCCCCCCCCCCCCCCGAGGACAAAGCGGCAAGGTGGGGAGGCAGCGGAGAGAGGGTGCGGGACGGACCACACGACCGTGCCCGTAGGAAGCACGCGCCGTGCAAGCCCCAGCGGGGGGGGCACCGGGGGTGCGAACGCAGGGTAGGAAGGGCGACGACGGGAGCCACACGGCGAGCGCCCCCCCCCCACCTGCAGAGGGACAAGTGACGCGCCTCGTGCCTGCGCCGTGCTTGCGACGTGCTTACGCCAGAGGACGGACAGCGAGGACGCCCCCCCCCCCCATCCCCTTCTCCCCCACCCACCCAGGAAAAGGGCGAGGACAGCGAGGACACGGCGAGGGGACATGGGAGGGGGGGCAGAGGACAGACCGAAACGCCGGGGCGAGAGACGAGTGGCGAGCGGTGGAGGTGCTAAAAAAAAAAACAAAGGACACCAACGCGCCCGAGCAGGGATAGACAGCAGGGGCAGACGGGACACGGCAGGAGCCAGGAAGCACGGCAAGGGGCGCGGGAAAGGGGGACACCCTTGGGGAAGAAAGCTGGGAGGCAGGGACCAACACCGCAGCGAACGGGGGGGGGGGCGGGGTGACAAGAGCCCGCAAAAGACGCTGGTGAGGTACCCGACCTCAGGGGTTTGGCCCCCCCCCGGTGTCTGTATCGGCCCCACCTGAGCGCAGGCAGTAAGGTGGGTTACGCCCGGGACCGTTGGCCAGCGGCCCGAGGTGGCACCGGCCTGAGGGGGGTGGCCAATGGGCCTGACCAAGAGCACTTCCCAGGGCACGTACTGCGGTTCGTGTCCTGTGAGGGGTTGCGGGTAGGGCACACCGTCCATCGGGGTAGGCAAGAGACGCGCCTATCCCGCAAGGACTCCCCAGAGACCCACAGTGTACCCGACCCCGGTGTGGGGAAGGGCCGACGTACCTGGTTACGGCGCAGGTCCATTTGTACGGAGCGGGTACAAATGGACGGCCCGTACAACAGAGTTACACCCTGACGGGGAGTGCATGCATCGGCCCCCCCGTGGGGAAACTCCCGGAGGGAGGGACCAGAGCCAGCGTCGGGCGCCCCCCCCCCCCCAACCCTGCCTGGCAACACACCCACCAACAACCGGGTAGAACCAAGGAGCACACCTAGGGGGCGACACCGGGGGCAAAGGAGCATGAAAGGGAAGGGGGGGGGGGCGCAAGAGGGGAGGAAAAGTGTGTCGTGCAATGTGTTGTGCAACATAAGGCCAGCAGCGAGTGGGACGGGCCACAGAGTCCACCCGTACTGCCATGTCCATAGCTCACACACCCTTCGTTAGCTAAATGTTGCTATCTGTCCCCACCAATCCCGCGGAGTTGCCAGCCTTCCGGCGACGTGCCCAGCGCCTGGTGGACACGGTGTCTGATCTCGTCACACACGGGCCGCACACGTATGCGGCGTTCCAGGCGCGCGTGGACGCGGACCGTCCAATTAGGGACAACGGATGGGACCACTTCGTCGACGTCTGCTTGCGGCAGATGTTGGCCCGCGATCCCCACCCGTACAACGCGCCTGACGTTCAGGCGCGGTTCGCAGCGGGCACGGTGCCGTTCGGGGTGCACCCGCTCAACCGACTACTCCGATGTCTACAAGATCTCGGGCAGCTCGAGGACTCGCAGCGCGGGCGGCCCCCAGTGGGACCGGCGGGGCGGCCGGGGTATGCGGCGCCGGGTGCGTTTCCGATGCCGCCGCCCCCGGGCCTCGGGCACCTGCCCTTCCCGCCTTTTGGGGCTCATCACCACCACCAACTCCATCTCCATCACCTACTTCATCACCCCGTCGGGTTCCCCATGATGCAGCATCACTTCCCACACCAACACGTACACCCGGCGGCTGTGCCACAGCTCCCCGTCCACCTTCACCATCACCATCACCCGGCGGCTGTGCCACAACACCCCGTCCACCTTCACCATCACCATCACCATCACCGTCCGCACCAGCATGTGTTGTACCCGCATCCCCTGCCCGAGCAGCACCCACGGCCGCCTCAGCACACGGTACCCGTGCCGGTGCCTGCGCCGGGGCGGGGCGCCCAGCAGCTGGGGGTGTCGCAAGGGGAGGCACGTGGCGTGCCCCCGGGCGAGGCGGGGAGAATGGGGACGCCTGCGGCTGAGCCACCACTGGCGGTGGCCCAGCCGGGGCATACCGTGGCAGGGTCTCCACCGCGGACGGTCCCGGTGCCGGATGGAGCCGTGCCGCGCGGGGCCCCGCCCGTGGTGCCGGCGGGGCCTGAGCCAGTGGTGCCGGGTGGTGGTCCACCCCCGACGCATGGGACGCAGGGCGCAGCCCCCATGGGGAGGCCTACGGCGGGGGAAACAGGCGGGGGATGCGGCGAAGGAGGCGGCAGCGGCCGGCCCGCGGGACATCAGCGAGCTGCTCGCGCAGGCCTTGGAGGCGTACCGGCGGACAGCCGCGGAGGGCGATGGAGCCGCGCCGGAAGCGCCGGGGAGGGGGGCTGACGCCGGCGAGCTGATCGCGCAGGCGCTCGCGGCTGTCGCCTCGAGGGCGGAAGGGGCCAAGGAGAAGCCGTCGGAGGTGGTTGCTTCGGGGGGACAGGACGCGGGGCGAGGTGTGCCGGAGGCGCAGGCACCGGCGGAGGGCGGCGGGGTCGTGGAGCCCAATGGGAGGCGTGCCAAGGGGGAAGGAGTGGAGGACTGGATGTGGGAGTGGCGGGAGTGGCGCCAGGTGGCGCCCGGTGAGCCCTGTCCGGCGGGGCTGGCGTACAGCATGGACCTCCATGCGGGCACCAGCTGGGCCCGGCTGCCCGACAACCTGCGGGCACGGCTGGACGCGGCGGAGGCGGCAAGAGGCGGAGGGGCTGACGAGCGGCCTCTGGCGCCCTTCCCGCCGCGGCCGGACACGCCGCCGGCGATGGTTGCGGCTGGGGAAGGGGCGGAGGAAGCGCAGGAGGCAGAGGACGAGGAGGACGAAGAGGCGTACGGGCCTGGCGAGTCGGCGCTGGCCCTCATGTATGAGGATGACGCTGGGCCCGACGTCTACGCCGGCATGGACGTAGACCCGGCCAACGCGCCGCTGCGGCCCATGCCCACTGCAGTGCCGCCCCCTCCCCTGGGGAGCTGTGAGCAGCGGCATTGCAGGTATCATGCAGCCGGGGGTGCCCACAGGCACCGCCTCAGGGGTACGGGGCGGCGGGAGGCAGGGATGCTGGCGAGCACCCTGGAGCGCCACGAGCTCCAGCACCCAGGGCAGGTCGCCCGGGAGCTGGCCCTAGTGGCCGCGCCCCCGGACGACGGCCAGGTCCGCTGTGTCCAGTTGGGGGACGCGGCGGTCCTGGGTCACCACCCCGGTGATGTCCGGGCGGCCGAGTCCCAAGAAGGCCTCCCCCTATCGGTGCGCCTGTCCGTGGGACGCCTGCTGGACGAGGCAGGGCTGGAGGACGTGCGGCGGGATGAACGCCTGTACGTGGCCTTGTGGAGGGGTGGGGCTCACGCTTGGCGTCGCGAGCAGGCCGTGCGGCCCCTCACGCCCCAAGCGCTGGGGTCCCATGCGCTCCTGGTGGCGATGCACCCCGAGGGTGCAGAGGTCGTGTTCGGCGCGGGCCACCTGCTGCTGGCCGGGGATGGCGTGGTCCTCGTCCCCACCTCCAGCAGCTACCGCCTTGAGAGCCGCGGCGGTGACCTCAAGCTGCTGGTGGTGGTGGGCACGCGCCTCGGCGAGAGCGCCGCCCCCCAAGGGTCCGAACACGCGGTCCCGGTGGGAGGTGATGAGGAGGCAGGCCGTGACGGTGACGAGGTGGGGCAGGAGCAGCCCACGGGGGAGGAGCAGCAGCAGGGTCAGCCGGAGATAGCCGGGGAGGAGGTGGACGTGCAGGCCATTGTGGCGGCGGCCCTGGCGAGGTTCACGGCTGCAGCGACCCCGCCGCCGACGACGGAGGCACTGGAGGAGGAGGACCAACGCAGGAGGAGTGAAGAGGCACAAGTCGCCATGGAGCGGGACGAGGAGCCGGAGTTCATGGGGGCGAAGGAGGCGCGTGAGGTGGGCCCACGGGGGCTGGGAGTGGCGGACAAGGCTGGGCCGAAGACGGGGGAGGTGGAAACCTGCAGGCACTGGGCCAAGGGGTGGTGCATGCGGGCAGATGCCTGCCGGTTCGCCCACCCCCAGCCGCCAGTGCCGCGGGGAGTACCCCAGGAGTTGCTCCTGATCCTCCAGGCCATGGCCCGTGTGGGGGCCCTCAGCCTGGACCGCAGCCAGGGCCACGGCCGGGGCCACGGAACGTTGCTGCGGGAAGTGGTGGTAAAGGCGCAAGGAGGAGGACTCCCAGCGGTGGGGTATGCGGTGGAGAGTGGGGGCCTGACCGAGTGGGCGGTGGCGTTGCCATGTGGCATGGCGGCCCTGCTCACTCCGTTCCCGGTGGTCCCGTGGAGGGACATGGTCACCGTCAAGGAGGCCAACCTGGGGCGGGTGTGCACGTGGCACACACATCCTGCCGGCATGGACCCTCGCGAGTGGCAGGCTAAGGCGGTCATGAAGTACCTGTCCTGGTCGTTGCCGGCGGCGCCGGGTGCGTGGGCGCAGTGGTGGGACAGAGCGCTCAGCTGGGCGAGGGATGGCAGTGTTGTGGCGGCCTGCCCTGACCTCCCGCGCGAGCCCGTCTCAGTCCAGCCGTGGACTGTCTCCCTGCATCTCCCCACGGTGGCGGCTCGCCTTGCGGCCATGGACCCGGAGGTCTTGCTGCTAGGAGACCGAGAGGGGCCAGGGTTTCGCCTGGGCCGGGGGCTGGAGGTTCGCACTGCCCGCCTCCCCAGCCCTGTGGACAGGGACATCCTGGAAGGACTCCAGCTCACGCGGGCTGACGGGGCAGATGTGTGGACCGCCGTCCATCGCCGGCTCCCGGACGCATGGCCCCAGGTGTTCTGGCCCCCTGAACACGAGCGTCTGGTGGGAGTGGAATGGCGCGTGTGGGCCACCAACTTAGGCGGCTCTATACGCACGTAGACTTCGTTGCTAAAAGGCACGATTCATGGCGATTTCAACATCCGTTTTTTGCACCCAAAAAAAGCATATCATTTTTTCGGCCAACCCCACGTGGATTTTCATCGTGGGATACAACAACCTTGCCTTTTGTTGCTCTTAGAGCTGCACATGTACACCCCCGCTTCAGGGCTTGGAATCTTAGCATTTGAAATTTTTGGGCACTGAAGTGCCCAAACCTTCTGGTTGTACTTTTTAGGGGGGTCATTGAAAGTGTGTGTGTAGTTGTCTCTATAGGTGAATCCACATTGCACAAAGTTACTCCACGCTTGCCCCCCTGTTGTCAATCGGGTCGTAACGTGTTGTTGTTGTTCTCATAGGCGCTTGTACGATGTATTGAAACGGAACTCTCACATTCATGTACCCCGTATGGGCTAAAATTTGACTTTCACTACTTTTGAGCACTGCAGTGCCCAAATTTTTAAAAAGTTGGCAAATTTACCCGCTTCAATTCATTGTGGTGCATAGGTTCCTCGAAGGGCAAGAAAGGCCAACACCTGTGCTTGCGTTGCGTTGGGTGGCATTCATGGTACCAAATATTTTTTGGCTACGGAGAGACAGACAAACCGACAGGCAAGCAGACAAACAGACAGATAGACACGGAGAGGCATACAGACAATCCGACAGACACCCCGAGAGACGGACAGACAGGTAGACAGATGGACACATAGACAGACGGACAGACCGACAGGCAAACAAACAAACAGACAAACAAATAGACACACAGACAGACAACGGACGGACAAATGGACGGACGGAGGGATAGACAGAGAGACACATAGATAGACACACGGAAGACAGATAGACATACGAAACAAGACAGACGAACGGATGGACAGGCGGACGGACGGAGAGATAGACACACTATCTGTCCTCCTGCTACCACAATGCTGCTCCATCATGCATGTACAGAACCTTGCAAAAAACATTGACAGCGTTCCGCCCAGATGATCATGCAAATGGGCTTTGGGTTCATTTGGGCACCGCAGTTCCCAAAATTTAGGAAATCAATATTTTGAGGTCTCTAATGTCTTGTCCAGTGCATGCCTCATAGTCCAATCCCCTATGGCAAGCATTACCGGATCTCGCCACAATTCATGCTAGGTATGTGCAATGTAATCGTCCACATGATCAAATACCCCCCTCTATTCTTCTTCCCCATTCGACGGTGATGAACTACACCCCGTATAAGTGTTGTGCTAGATCTTCAACACTTTGGCACCAATATTCTAGTAGGGGCATTGTCGGTCGATGCAATTTGGTCGTCTGTGTGTAGTATAATGGTTGACATGATGAATGCCACCCCTCTCTAGAGCACGACCGTGCGCGGTGATGAAGCAGACCTCTATACAATTGTTGTGCCACTGGTCCAACATCTTCACACACGTTTTTTACCAGGGGCATTGAAGGTAGAGACAAACTTGGTTGTCTGTGCGGAGTCTTGCACCATCTACAGCCATTTTAGAAATAACAACCACAAATTGTGATGAAACACTCGAAAACACGATTGACTCCGTGTTGGAAGACACCCTATAGACGACCGAATCCGCATCCACCTTCAAGGCCCCTAGTAAAAAATGTGTGTGAAAGTGTTGGACCAATGGCATAACACTTGTGCAAGAATGTACCTCAGCACCGCGCAACGGTGGTGCACTGGAGAGTGGGTGTGTTCATCATATCAACCATTACACTACACACGGACGACCAAACTCCATCAACCAACAATGCCCCTACTAGAATAAGTGTGCCAAAGTTTTGAAGATCAAGGCAACACCTATACAGGGTGGATTTCATCAACATGGAATGGCGCAGTAGTTTAGAGGGGGGGATTTGATCACGTGGATGATTACATTGCACATATCGTGCACAACTGATGGCAAGACCCGATAATGGTTGCTACAGGGGGTGAGACTTTGAGGCAGGCACCCGACATAGTACATTAGAGACCTCAAAATGTTGGTTTGTAATATTTTGGGAACTGCAGCTCCCAAATGAACTCAAAACCCATTTGCATGATATAATCTGGGCGGAAGGAGGTCAATATTCTGAGCGCAACGTTGCGCAGATGCATGAGGGAGCAACCGTGTGGTAGTAGGAGGACAACCATTGTACCTGTCTCTCCGTCTGTCCATGTGTCCGTCCGTCCGTCTATATTGTCTTGTTTGACGGTTTGTCTTCTGTGTTTCTCTCTTTGTGTCTCTCTGTCCCACAGTCCGTCCGTCCAGTCGTCCGTCCGTCTGTCTTTTGTTTGCCTGTATGTCTGTCTATTTGTCTGTCTGTTTGTTTGCCTGTCGGTCTGTCCGTCCGTGTATGTGTTTATCTGTTCGTCCGTTTGTCGGGGTGTCCATCGGACTGTCTCTCTGTCTATCTTTCTGTTTGTCTTCTTGCGTGTCGGTTTGTCTGTCTCTCCGTAGCCAAAAAATATTTGGTACCATGAATGCCACCCAACGCAACGCAAGCACAAGCGTTGGCCTTTCTTGCCCCTCGAGGAACCTATGCACCACAATGAATTGAAGCAGGTAAATTTGCCAACTTTTTAAAAATTTGGGCACTGCAGTGCTCAAAAGTAGTGAAAGTCGAATTTTAGCCCATACGGGGTACAAGGATGTGAGAGTTCCGTTTCAATACATCGTACAAGCGCCTATGAGAACAACAACAACACATTACGACCCATTTCACAATAGGGTGGCAAGCTTGGTGTAACCTTCTGCTTTGTTTTGGGCGCGGACTGCACACTGCCATGTGTCTTGTGTCACAGAGGTGTGAGATTGGTGCCCTTTTTCATGTTTTCGTAATTTTGGGCGCTGCAGTGCCCAAATTCATCCACTCGCCTTTTTTCTACCCCTCTTGCGCCATTTCTTTTGCAGGCATTGTTGCCCTCATTTATTATTGCATTGGCTGCACCGGCGGCGCCTCCATTGCTTGTTGGCTGCACTGGTGGTGCATTGTTTGTCACGCTTCGCATACAATCACAGTGACTGGGTCAGCAGACGCGGTAACAAAAAGCAAACCAGATTTTTACATGTGTTTGCCTGTCGTCCTCCTTGCTTCATTTTTAGGTTGCATTTTACGGTGTGGTTTGAAATGCAGCAGCGGATGATTTGGAAGAATTGGATTTTTCTTTGGATGGACACTGCAGTGCCCAAATTTGAAGGGGATACATGACTTTTGACTGGCACATGTCGTACCCCCTACACACAGTCATTTTTGATAATTCACAGGTTTTTGGGGGTGTTCCCTGCAAAGCACAATTGTGCAATTTTTCAAAATGGTTTTTCAGCCCCCGTTTTGGGGTGGTACCCATTTGGGAACTGTGGCAATTTTGCTACGTGCGTATGGAGCCGCCTAAGACCAACAGCCCGTGCCCGCCGGTAGTGGTCCTGCCCAGGAGAACCAGCCACCCCAGCTGGGAGACAGTGGCGGTCTTGTGGGGATGGGTGGCGGTCCGTGGGACCGGTGGCCACGTCTTCACTGCCCCACGGGGCACGGTGATCGAGACCGACGGGGGAACGGCGTTGCAGCTCACGGCAGAGCCCCTGACCACGCATGTGGTGGTGGCTGTCCTCCAATGGGGAGCCGACAGGCCGCAGCCCTGGCGCGATCCGGTCGCTGGGGCTGCCTGGCGCGACCTGCCGGTCCTTAGGGCCGCCGTCTGGCCAGGAGGAGCAGGGCGGCATCTCCCGGGCGCACTCCCCTGGCTGCGGGACTGCGGAAACGCCTCTCCCCCGCCAGCTGAGTTGCGGGGCGCCCTGGAGCACCTGTACTCCAAGCCCAGGCACCACTTCCTGGTGGCCGCGGACCATGGGGTGGAGCTCAGCGACGACGTGGTCGCGCTGGCAGCCGACGTGGTGCAGTGCCTGGCCCCCCACGCCATGATGCTCCCGAGGGAGGGGTGGGAGGGCCAGCGGCACGACCAAACCCCGGCTGCCCTCCTCATCGCGAGGTACGTCGAGCTGGGGGGCTCAGAGGCGGTGTACCTCGACCGGTCGGAGACGCCGAGCATGCGGCAGTGGACGTCTCACCACCTCCTGGCCCCTGTCACGCAGTTGACGGTGGACCCGCTAGGCCAGTCTGCGGTGTCTGGAGCCCAGCCCCAGTGGCCACACACATGGGACATGGCAGTCCGGACGATGCGCATGGCACCCAGGGGCCAGAGGGCGGAGTGGCCGGGTGCGGAGCATCTGCTGGCGACGGCCAGGGCGGCACAGGTGCAGCAGCCTGCCGGCAACAACAAAGACTGTGGCGTGTGCGCCCTCATGTCCACCGTCGGCACCCTTCTTCGGGTGCCAAGACCGGGCAGCCTCCTGTCCGCGCTTGACAGGCAGTGGGTGGCGGCGGTGGTCCTCAATAGGGACATGGGGCCCATCGCGCGTCTGCTGTCCCGGGGGGAGCTGCCTGCAGCGGTGCTGGATGCCCTGCCGGCGCCCCGCACACCCTTGGACGTGGCGGATGTCCAGCACAGCGTGGGGTTGCCCGGGGCGCGCATGCAACATGCCCTGCTGTGTATGGCGGCGGCAGCGGACGGGGGGATGTCCATGCTGATGACGGTGTCCTTGCAGCACGTGCAGGACGCGATGCAGCAGCAGCGGATGCATGCCCCCCAGCCGTGGGAAGAAAGCGCCAAGCGGTGGCTGCGGGTGGAGAGCGTGCCTCCCACACATACGGTGGGTGTGGCGGATATTGGGCGGCTGGTGGTGTTGGAAGGGGCGGAGTATTGGGCCTGTGTTCGGGTGGAAACAGGGGGACTGGAGTGGGTTGTCGTCATGGCGTGCCGGCTCAGGAGGCAGCAGTCCAGGAGCCCAGCCTGCTACAGGGTGTTCCGGGAGTGCCTCAGGGAGCTGGGGCCGGTGCGCAAGGCACACAGGTGCACGGCCGAGGACATCCCGCCGGCACCGGCGGTCTTCGTAGAGGTCACGCGACCGCTGGCGATCCAGGGGCAAGACGTGTGGCCCATAGCCCCGAGCAACATGTGGCAGGCTGAGCATGCAGCTGTCATGTGCAAGGCGCTGCAGGGTCACGCAGCGGCCCTCCCCAGGGCCCCGGCAGCGCAATCCTCCAGCAACAGGCCGGCAGCCTCGCTGGCACTGCTGCATAGCGTGTCGCGGGCGTGGTGCTGGGTTGTGGCGGCATTGGAGCCCCACTCCTCGGCACTGCGCCTGTACGATCGCGGAGAGGGCACGGTGCTCACGGTCCGCCCCGCCGACCTGGAGGCTCTGCACCTTAGTGCACTGAGTGGCGACGGGGGCGAGGCGCTGTACCTCCAAGGGACCGTGGCAGGCGCGGCCGCGACACGCTTCCGCCGGCAAAGCGGAGGACATGCCCTCCGCCTGGTCATGGCGAAGAACATGGGGCCGTGGCTCGGGGGGTTCTCCACGTCCAGGTGGAAGGTCGAGGGCGACCGGGAGAAGTTCGCCGACGCGTGGCGCCGCTGGGTGGAGGAGCAGTTTCCCGTGGGGGGAATGCTGCACCTGCCGCAGCCACCAAGCGTGCCACTGGTACGGCGTGCGGCATCCCCGGTCGTGGCGGCGAGGTTGGCCCCGAAAGCAGCGCCTAAGCCGCCGCCCAAGAGGAGCCCCCCGCCTCAGTATGGCGCCTATGCCAACATTCGGTACGTGCTGCAGCACTTCGGCAGTGACTTGGCCACGGAGCAGCGTGGGTCGAAGACGATCAACGTCTGCCCCTGGTCTCGGCTGGATGGGGCTGGTCACTGCACATGGAGAGCTGGCAAGCACTGCCGGCCCACCCACCTCCACCCCCAGGACCTGCTGGACCACATCCAGCGGGACCATGCGGCTGATCCGGCGCAACGGGACCAGGCGCTGGCCATGCTGGGTGGCGTTATGCCGCGGGGCCAGGCGGGGCCTTTCGCGTCGGCCCAGGCGAGGTCCAGAGCGCTCATGCTGCCAACGGGTGCCCGCCCCGCGGCGGAGCGCGGGGCGTCGCCGTCGGCGGCGCGATCTGGAGCGATTGGGTTTGCAGCACGGCGCGGGGCGGTGACTTCTACGGGGAGTACGGCGGCAAGTACATCCGGCGGACATGCAGCGGGGGAGCCCGCCACATCTGCCGGGTCTCGGCAGACAACGGCCGCCTCGGGCGGAGGCCCACGGGGACAGGGGCCACCTCGCCAGCCACCCGCGCCGGGCGCGGGTGGTCCCCCCGGACCTGCTGGTGGCCCCCCTCCGTCCAGAGATCCGGATCCGGCGGGCGGCCCCGGTCCGCACGTGCAGCCATGAAGGGGCCCCGCCTCCGACACCCGAGCGGCGGTGTCCTGGAACGTCCAGGGCTCGATGCGGGGGGACGGCGTACCAGTGGCCCCGGGTATGCTCGACGGTGAGGCGGTGGCGGCGGGCGTCATGAAGGCTGAGGGTGCCATCGTGGGCCTCTTCCAGGAGACCGGCCTGCAGGACCCTCAGGGTGTGGTGCACTTGGAGAATCAGTGGCGTCACCACGGGTATCATGCGTACCTAGGGGTGGATGCCCAGGCGGCGTCGGCGGCAGCGCTGCGCGGCGGGCTCTTGATTGCCCTTCGGGCGGACATGTTCGCCGCGGAGGAAGTTCGAGACGTCGTGGACATCGTGCCAGGCAAGGCCATGGCCCTCGATGTGGTGACCGCAGGTGGCACCCTCACGGTCATCAGCGTCCACGTCCCGGGCAGCGGCGGCGACTCCTGGGCGTCTAAGGCGTCCTTGTGGGCTGACGTGGCCATGTACGCGGCGGCCAAGAGCGCGGGTGGCACCAGGGCCGTGCTCCTCGGACACTGCCACCATGGGCACGTCGGAGGTGCAGGCGGTCTTTGACCTGCTCTACGCCTTCCGTGATGACGTGTCCAGGGTCACGGGAGTGCGCATGCCATCGGGCGTGGACCCGCAGTACCCGTACGGGCAGGCGGAGACGGAGGCGTCTCTGGCCCAGGTCCTCTCGGATCAGCAGGCCCTGGCGTGGCGCGCCCATGAGCTGTGGCAACGGGACGCGGCGGCGGCCGGACTCCACTCCCAGGAAGCAACTGCCTTGCTACAGCACCTCCGGCGGGTGGACCCCGACCTATCCCCCGCTTCGGTGGAGGACCTACGTGCCGCGTTGGACCAACAGCTCCACCAGCTAGAGACTCGCGTGGAGGAGCTGCAGGGTGTCCTCAGGAGCAACAGGCGCCGGTCCATCAAGGACTATTGGCGGGGCAGGGTGCCGGATCTGCAGCTCCGATGGACGGCGATGCGGGGGGCCATCCATGTGGTGAACTATGCCCCGTCGGGCCTGTGGTCCGTACGCGTCCGCGAGTCGGAGAAGGTGCTCTTGGAGGCCTCGGACGTCATTGGCGAGGTCCACAGGTACTGGGAGGCGCTGTACGCCAAGCGGCCAGTGAACCTGCCGGCCTTCGAGCGGCTGGTCCGGGCCCACATTCCCAGGGGGGGGCCTGAGGAATGGAGGTCGGTGCAGGACTACACCCTGCAGGACCTTAAGGACGCCGTGAGGCAGGCCGTGGCGGACGACAAAGCTCCGGGGTCCAACCGGGTCACGGCTGCCCTCATAGCAGAGCTGCCTGAACCGGTGCAGGGGCTCCTGGTGCACGCGTACAGGGCTATCCTGCGGGGTGCGGACGTCCCGGAGTCCTGGCACGAGGCCATTATCAGGCTGATGCCCAAGGGCACAGCCACGGGCAACGTGGACGACTACAGGCCGATAGCGCTGGGGCAGCAAGCCATGCGAATGCTCATGACTCCCCTCATGCGGAGGTTCACAGCTATCCTGGCACGCAAGGGACTAGCTGCGGACTGGCAGTTCGGGGCCATGCCGGGCTCCACGGCGGCTGCCACGGTGTTCCTGGCCCAACGCAGGCTGCAGCGTGGGCAGGAGGAAAACCACGTCCTGGCCTTCGATGTGTCAAAAGCTTTTGACACAGCGCCACACGGGGCGCTGGCGCTCCTCCTGCGCCACATGGGAGTCCCGGAAGAGCTCATCAGGCTCTTCCACACCCTCAGCTGCGGGTCTCTGGTGCGCATCGTCACTGCGCACGGCCCGACGCCGAGCATTCGGCTCCACAGGGGCCTGTGGCAGGGCAGTGCGGAGAGCGCTGTGCTCTACCTCCTCCTCTTAGAACCTCTCCTGCGGAGCCTTGCCTGCAAGGCGCGGGGAGATGCTCGCCATGCGGTGCCACCCCTGGTGCAGGCGTACTGTGATGACCTCCTGTTGATAGCGCACTCCCTGCCGCAATTCCTGGAGTATGCAGCGGCGATAGCGCGATATCTCACGGACATGGGCATGTCCCTCAACGTCGGCAAATGCGCCTATGCCAATACTGCTCGCATCCATTCGATCATGGTGTGCCTGAGCCCAGGGAACACGACGGCCCCATGGGTATGCTTACGTGCCAAGGGCACGGTACCATACTTGGGCCTGCGCCTCGATCCCAAGGGGGTGGCGACCATGAAGGAGAAACATGTACTCCGGTGTGAAGCTCTGCTGGGCTGGTGCAAGAACGCGTTGGGGCCGGCGTCGGTGCCTCATGGGGTGATGGCGGCTGTGGTTGGAGGCATCGTGCGGTACGCGGCGCCCTACCTGTCCGACACGGGGGAGGCGGTGATCAAGCTGAATACTGCCATCAAGGCTGCGGCCCTGCAATTCGAGAAGCTGCCCAAGGACCTGTCCAACGTCGAGGTGCGGTCGGGTCATGCGTTACGGTTGGCGGATGTCCAGGTTATCTGCCGCGACTCCGTCGCGGCGACCATGGCTCACCTCACCCACCACAGGTCGACGACAGTCCGGGATGAGCTGCGGGCCATGCTCCGGGACATGCACGTGCAATACGGAGTGTGCGGGCAGTTCATGGTGCCCTCTGCGTCATTCGCCACGCACGCTGGCAATACGTAGGTGGACAGGGTACTCCGGGCGATGGGGACGTTGCGCGTAGGACTTCTCATGCCATCGTCCGTGTACTCGTGTGTACAAGCCCATCTGCCGCAAGTGCAGTTGGCGGGGCGGAAGTGGGTGTCCCAATCCTATTTCTTCAAGGGTAGAGACATTTGCGTTCTCTCGGGGCCCCGCACAGATGTGGCGGTACAGTCCCTGACTGATCCAGCAAATGACCTCCTGCATGCGCGGCTCCCCTGTCCTGCGCTTGGGCACTGGGCTGTCCAGCTCCAGGAGTGCCATGAGGACCACCTGCACCTTCCGCACGCAGGAGTAGGGCCCCATCAGCTGGACCACGTGTGGTTCACGGGGCTCCGCGACGTCTTCCGGCCGCAGCTGCCTAGTCCGTTGACTCACCGGCTAATTCACCCGGTGCGCCGAAAGAAGGCCAGCAAACGCAATAGACAGTCCACTGCGGGGGACGTGTATGTGGTGGGCGGGTACAGGGAGGAAGGATGGGACCCGGCCAACCCGGGGCTATCCATGCCGTTCGTCCCGCTAGCCGCCCTCCTGTTTCTGTTGGGGGACGTCTTTGAGGGTTACCAGCAGCAAGACGATCCGGACGATTCGGATGTCCAACGTGCCGCACGATCCGCACGTCGCCGTCACGTCATTGCGTGATGGCGGCGCGGTGGAACAGGGATCTGTGCTGGTGCACCAGCCCTCCCGCTCCGCAACGGTTTGGGGGGCGGAGTATACCACCGCCCTGGACGCCATCAAGTAAGTCTGTGGATGTGACCTGGCCTGGAGACCACATCCGGTGTATCGGCCGAAGGTAGTCTTGTCTCCGGAGCTCACGGCCTCCAGTGCGGCGTCCCTTGGAAGGGTGGTGCAGAGCCCCCACTCCGACGTGGCGTGGCTGGAACCCCCTGGTACTGCTGGGTGCCGGTGGCGACTAAAGTCACATCGTCTGACGCGTCGCCCCAGGGAGACGGCGCCACAAACGGGGCGGTGGCCAGCCATGGAATCCCCACGTGGACGGGTGCCATCTACGGCACGGTTCCGGAGGCAGAGATCATCGGAGCGGCGGCATACCTGTTGCACACGCCCCCGTCGGCGTGCACGGTGCACGTGGTGGATGCGTGCATCATAGGAGCGCATCTCCGCAGGGCGCAGGAGGCCCTGTACCGTGGCATCAAGGGGCCGACATCACATCTGGTCAACCAGCACGCACTGAGCTGGATAGTGGAGGGGCTGCGGCGGCTGCCACGCCGAGTTCGGGGGCCGCACCACTGGGTGGTGAGGCAGAGCTCGCACTTGGCGGCGGTCCCGCTCGAGGCGCCGGACTCTGCCGCGGCCCGTGCAACAGCCCCGCCTGTCCATCTCGTCCTACCAAAGGAGCACGCCATCCTCTTGGTGCCGGGGGATAATGGAGAGCTCGAGCCGCGTGTGCCATCCATGCAAGCCCTTCAGCAAGTCCGGGAGATGGAGTGGCGTTCGCTAGCGGCACGCACCAAGGCGCACACGCCACTGGCTGGCGTCTGCGAGGCGGTGCCCCTGGGAGCTGTACACCACGGCCCAACGCACAGAAATATGCTGCGGGCACGTGACGGTCGCTTGTCCACAATGCAGGTCATGCGACGGTGGAGACAGAAACTCACGCGTATGGCAATACCGGCCCACCCCTGTATCTTCCGTGGGGGGCCGGAGGAGGACATTGGCCACATGCGCCTGCTGTGTGCGCGGGACGAGGAGGTGGCAGGGCTCCTGTGCAGGCGTGTGGAGGAGTTCACGGCGGAGCTACCCCTGACAGACAGGGCGGTGGAGTTCGTGGCGTGGAGGGAGCACGGCTGAAGGTGGACTGAATCCTTGATGGCGGGTGTTGTCCCCGGGGACCAGAAGCGGCTGTTCGCTGCGGTGCGGGCGGCGTCGTCCCGGGGCCCTGCCAAGGCCAGGCTCTTTGTGGAGGACATGGTCCAGATTGGGGAAGATGTGTATGCCCGCAGGAACCATCGGCTGACCCATATCAAGCAGCTGCCGATGCAAGATCGAAGGAGGGCGGTATACGCGTTCCTGCGAGGTGACACACCCTTCTGCCTGCCGGCAGGGAGGATCCAACGGCGTCCGCAGTGGAACCCGTTTGCTTGCCTCCCCGGCAACCTGCGGGCAACCTTTCAGAGGGCACCGCTGCACGCACTGCTGGTGCCACGGTCGTGCATCGCGCACGAAGAGGCCATGTCCTTGTTCCCTCACTGGATGGCGGCGGTGGCGCAGGCCTTCAGCCAGTGGATCGGCTCCTGGGTGGCACGGGACATCACGGCATTCAGGGAGTGGTCCCGCGTGGTGTCGGCGCAATCGTGGGCCCTGGTGCGTGGTACCATGGTGAGAAGCCCTGACGGCCAGAGTGATCCCTGGCTCCAGGTGTACGGCAACCATCCAGCTGTGGGGAACGTCATGGGCTGGCCTCGCGAGGTGCTGCCGGTCCTTCAGCAACCTCTGTGCAGTCTCCCAATCCTGGCGGTGGCTGTCGTACTAGACGTGGGTACGTTGTGGCTGTATGACCGGCAGCTGCGACGAGCCATACCAGCGGTCACGGAGCGGCGGTCCATGGCAGTGTTAGTGGGCTCCAAGCAGCTGGCACGGATACCGGGCGACGACGCGCAAGGCCACGTCACGGAGGCCATGTTCTCTCTGCCAGAGGGGGACAACCACGTGGCTGCCGATGCCCGTCACACCCTTGACACCCTGGGCCTCGCGGCGGCTATTGAGGCTCGGGCGGGAGGACAACGCTTGGTTCTAGCATCCGCCAGGGGCCCGGGGCAAGACGGGGTGGATGTCATCGGGGACGTCTTACGGGACTACGGTTGGGAGCTCCTGGCGCATGGCACACACAGCCCCAAAGTTGCGCGGTGGCCCCGGCTGATTGCGGGCCTGCCGGTGATGCCCGACGGGCGACCGATACTCCGCCCGGTGTCCACGTGGGAGGAAGCGAGGCGCAGCCTACTCAATTGTGCCACAGCACGCACGCTGGCGGGTGCTTTGCTCGGACTCCAGGACGCGTGCTGCGATGTATGGCAGGACCTGTGGTCGCAGTGTTGTGATAGTAGCTGCGTTCCGTCGCGGTCTGTGCTTCCGCAGCGATGCCACGGATGCGGAGAGACAGCGTCAGTTTGGGTTCATC
>OZ038379.1:65119032-65126532 GCA_964036045.1 Eutreptiella sp. 'Long Island Sound 2002'
ACCGGGCGCTTCATACCCGCCCCCAACTGGGGTCTGTGCCCACGGCACCGGGCACAGTCGCCGGTTGGGGGGTACCACACCGCCACCCACCACCGCACCACGGGCACGAGGGAGAGGTAATAGCCCCGGGCATCGGCCTCCCCCAGGCCGAAGGCAGGTGCCAACCGCCAGGCTCATCCTGGCCCCCCACTTCCTCTTCATAATCATCCCCCTTGGCCGTCCCGGCCCACAGTCCCCGCGGCGGGTAAGTACCTGGGGTCGAATCCTAAGAACTTCGGTGACGGAAGAACAGGCCGAGGTTTCGCACCCAGCCGACGTGGGGAGCCTCCGCCCCCACGGGGCCCCAGGGCACCCCGGCCATCCCAGCCGGGGATAACCCGCCGCCAGCGCCCCATTCCCCCGCCCCAGGCTCTCCGGCCTCAGTCCCCAAGCAGTCTTCACCCTCATCACTTCCTCGTAGTAGGACACCGGTAGCAGGACGCACCCACCACCACCACACGCCACCGACCCCCAGAGCCCAGCTCTGGACCGCCCACCCCGCCCAACCCCCCCCCACCCACGCCCAGCGACGACCACCACCCGCACCTGACCCGCCCCCCCCCCCTTTCTACATTTGCTCCACTGCCGGTAGCACTGTTCGCTCTGCATGCCGGAGCCTCCGGGCCTTGAGCGCTTGCCTCGGCTTCTCCCTTCCTCCCGCCCGCCCACCCCGACCAACCCCTCCCACCCCCACCCCACGCCATGACTGGCACCCACAGCCGGCAACGGACCTCCCACCCCCCGGCACGCCGTGTGTCGGATCCTCCCTTGCTCCGCTCCCCACAGGCACCATGGCTCACCCATTCTCAGCTCTGTCCCCCGACCTCGAGCGCGAACAGTTGACGGCGGCCGACGCCTGGCCCCTCCTGTCCATCGCCCTGGACTCCCAGCAACCCCCACGCCTGCTGGCCTCTGCGCGCCACATGCCGGCAAATGTGGACGTCCTCTCCATCCCCCTCGCCGGCTCCCCCATCGAAGCCAGCCCCCTCCTCTGGTGGTTCGCCTTCACCGAGCAGCTCACCGAGAACGAGATCTCCCTCCTCACCACCCACCACGATGCCTCGTGGCTCCCCTACGCCTCCTGCATGAGCGCCCTCATCGACTGGGGCGCTCGTGCCTCCACCCTCGACCAGGCCACTCTCGCCTCGGCCGCCCTCGCCCACATTTCCCCCTTCACCCCGACCTCCCCCCCTCCATCCCCTTCCGCCGCCTCCTGGACCTCCTCGCCTTCGAGGAGGCCATCAAGCCCAAGGTCGCCCGGGTCGCCCTGCTCCACTGGCTAGCAACCTAGGCGGCCCAGCAGACCGGCTCCCGGCTGGCCTGCCCCCCCCTCAACTGCGTCTTCGACCCCGCCAGCCCCCACGTCCGTGTCCCCGCTCCATGCCCCCCGTCCGCCCAACGGTGGTACACCGAGTTGAACCATCGGAAGGATGATGGTTCCATTCGCACCCCCAACATCTCCACCGCCATCACCGCAGCCGCCCGCCGCGCTAACCCGCAGGCGGAAGACCCCCCTGCGGGGCCCGGAGCCCCCGCCCCCGCCGCCGCCCCTGCGCCCCCCGACGCTTCGCAACCGTTGTCCCTGCTTCCGCCTCGTCCCCAGCCCCCGCAGCCGGCCGCACCACCCCCGTCAGACTGGGAGACACTCTTCCAGGCTGGCCCCACCCCGAGCTCCCAGGACACGCTGACCCTGCTTGACGGCCTCTCCTCCGTCCCCGAGGCCGACGCCCACCACACGGCCATGTGCATTGTGGCTATGGGCAAGAACTGCCACCTGCCCCCCAGGACCGTGCAGCACCTCTCGGTCTCCACGTCTACCGCCAGCCTGGTGCTCGCCGCCAAGGGTGCCTGGCACTCCTGCCCCGACCTCCACAAGCCCACCCTCCGCCTCCACCTCAACAAGCTCCTCACCCTGGTCTCCCAACGGTACGGGGCCGCCGCCTCCTCCGCGGCCTCCCTGCCTGCCCTCCAGGCCATCCAGCCCCTCATCACCGCCGCTCAGGCCCATGCCGACACTCCCTGGCTGACGGCGGCCTTCACCATCGCCAGCGCCCCCTCCTTCCCCATAGAGGCCTACCAGGACCTCCAACACGTCTCCTCCGCCGACACCCTCCGCGCAGCCATCGCACGGCTGTGTGGCCGTCTCTCCAGCCCGGCCCAGTTCCAGGAGCTCATCTCCTACACCACAACTGCCCTCCCCCCCGCTCCACGGCGGACCTGGACTTGTTCCGCCTTGGCTCCTCCGCACCGCCAGCGCCCTCCCTGCTAGCCCCTGGCGCCGCCGCCCCGCCCGCGCCACTCTTCGCCCCTCCCCTCCTCGGCCAGCCCCCCCTCCCGGGCGCCCCCGCGCCCACCGCCACCGGCGCCACCCCCGCCTCCTCGGTCCCCACCTTCGCCCCCGTCGGCTCCTCGCCAGCCACCACCGGCGTCGTCCGCGTCTCAGGCCTCCGCCTAGGCCCGCACCCCTCCATGGCAGTCACCCTCACCCACAACCTGCAGACCGTCGTGTACGTCACTGACGCCGACGCCCGCCGCGGGCACGCGTTCGCCCACATCGCCCCCGCCCTGCACACCTCCCTCTTCGCCTCGCTGCCCACGCGCGTCATCCAACACAACGAGGGCTGGTCCCTTACGGTCCAGGGCAGACAGGACGATGGGCAACCTTGGCACGCCCCCACTGCCACTCTCAACACCCCACCCTCCCACCGCCCGCCCGTCCCGGGCGACCCTCAGCCCCGCCCCGCCAAACGCAGCCGCCAGCAGTCACCCCCCCGTTCCTCCCCCCGACGCTCCCCGCGGCACCATGGCCGCACAACACCCTCGGCCCCCTCGTCAGGCAGGGCAGTCCGCGGCGCCATGTTCCCCAGTGCCCGCAGACACAACTGACTCGCCCTGCCGGACACGCTCCCCGCCTCCAGCGCCCCCGACCTCCCGACCCTAGCCTGGGCGACTTTCCTCGCCTCCCACTTCCCCCGCCCACTCGACGCCCACCGCGCCGGGGCTGACCTTCTCTCCGCCCCAGAGCCCCGTCCCCAGTCCCACGCCCGTGCCCCCCCCCCCCCTGCGCACCCGCTCCACCACCGGCCTCCGCCCCCCGTATGTGCCTTCACTGCGGCACGCTGCGGCGCCCTGCCCTCACGCGCTGCCCCGTGTGCGCACACTCTGCTGACCTTCTCCCCCTTGGCCTCCCCCCGGCCGCCGACCTCCCCCCGGGCCCCCTCCGAGACCTCCTGCACGCCGCCCAGGTCTCCACGTCGCTACCCCCCTCGCTCCTCGCCTCCGCCCTCCCCACGGTGTGCGGTTGGCTCGCCTCCTTCCCCCGCCAGCGCGGTGACCCCTCCTTCTGGATCACCCCTCCCCTGCACGTGGACGCCAAGTGGACCGCCTTCTGGGACACCGCCCACTTGCCTACAACCCCCCTCCCCCCGTCCCCAGCGTACACTCCCTCGTCAGGCCCGACCTCAGCGTGGGCACTACACCCCGCCCTTGCCGACGCCCCGCTCGTCACCTCCTCCGCTTGCCCCGATTGTGGACGCCCCACGCCTCACACCGCCTTCGTCGACCTCCCCACATCGCCGACCGACCACTGGCCTCACTTCTTCTGCACCTCCCCCCACAAGGCCCCGCCTGTGTGCACTCGCGACATCGCCGCCCGCTGTGTGGTCGGCTTCCAAGGCATGCTACTGCCCGGGGCTGTCCCCGTCTCCGCCATCCCCTGGGCCGCCCCCTGCGCCCCCCCCCCCCGACCGCCTCCTCCAGCCGACCCCCGCCTTCGTCCTCTCCCTCCCCGACCCCCGTGACCAGGCGTCCACCCCCCTCCGCGACACAGCCCTCACCTTTCTCACACACAACTGGGGCGGCATCGCCGGCCAAGTCTCCCTCGCCCGCACCTGGCTCGAGGCCCTGTCCCCCGACGTGGTCGCCGAGCAGGAACTCTGGGACTTAGCCTCGGCCCGCCTCACCCTCCCACCGAGGTACGAGGCCCACTACAGCACCGCTTCCGGCCAGGGCTCAGGCCTCCGCACGGCCTGGCTCCGGTCCCTCCGCGCCCCCTCCCAACCCGCCGACCTCGTCTACGACGGCCAGCACTGGATTGCCTCCGCGGTCCCCCTCTCGCTAGGGGGCCGGGCCCTCCTGTTCAACGCCCACCTCCCCCCACGCCTCTCGTACTCCGAGTGGGTTTCCGAGGTCAAGCTCATGAACCACCTCCGCTCCCGCGTACGGCCCGACCTATGCGTCCTCCCGGGCGACCTCAACAGCACGGGAGCCCCAGGCACCCCCCTGGCCTCCGCACTCGGGGCCCTAGGCCCGCTCTCAGCCTGGCACCGCCTGGTCCCCCCAGCCACTCCCACCAACTTCACCACCCGCCACGGCTCCCCCCGTTCCACCGCCATCGACCACATCTTCGCCACCGGTCCCATCGCCTCCCACACTCACCACGTCCTCCCCTGCCACACCTCACACGCCATGGTGCTGGCGCAGGTCACCCTGCGCCACCGCTCCTGCGACGCCCACTCGTGGCGTCTGTTCCGATGGCGCCTGGCGACTGTCGAGGACATGGACTCCCTCTCAGCCGCCCTAGACCAGTCGTGGGGCTGGCTCTCCCTTACCCCCTCCCTCCCCGACCACTACATCGCCGCCCACCACTCCCTCGCGCACCAGCTGCTCCCGCACCCCCCTGACACCCCCACAATACTACGGTCCCTGGCCCGGTTCACCTTTCCCCTCTCCACGTAAGACCTCGCCGCCTAGTCCTTTGCCCTCCGGGAGGCATCGGCCGCCCGCGGCTACGTCTCTCGCGCTGCAGTCCTCTCCTCCCCCTCCATCACTTCCGCCACTCGCACAGTCCTCCGGCTGCCCTCCCCTCCCCTGGAACCGTTCCACGGCATCCTCCCCCACCCAGGGGCCACCCTCGCGACCCGCGAGGAACGGCTCGCCGAGGTCACGGCACAGTCCCGGTCCCAGACGGCCAACCGGCACGTCTCCGTGGATCACGCCTTCTTCGCCGCCCGCTGCACCCCGGACCCCTGGCTCCCCCTCCTGCACCCGCCCACCGACCTCACTCTCCCCCTACTCCGCGACGCCCTCCGCGCGAACGCCCGACCAGAATCCCCCGCCTCCCTCCGGGCGTACGCCCTCACCCGCCAGTCCCCCCCCCTCATCACCACGGCCTCCCTCGCCCACCGCCGCATGGGCAAGCGCTCCCTCGCCGTGTCCACTAACAACGTGGCGCGCGCAGCGCTCTTCCGCAGCGGCGGAGGCGTCCACCTCGGATTGGTGCACCTCCTCCTCCAGCTCGAATCCGGCACCCCGGGCGTCTCCAACGAGACCGTCCGCTACCGCCTCTACAAGGGGAAGCCCGCCAAGCCACTCCCCCGGCACCTCACACGCTCCTTCCGCCCCGTCGACGTGGAGTCGGGCGTCTCCGGCGCAGCGTCCGGCATCGCCACGACCCGCCTAGCCGCCGATCTCGAGCTCACCTCCACCTACACCCCCGCCTCCTTCGCCTACCGCCCAGGCCACTCCGCCCTCGGCCTCGCCCTCGTAGCCCGCGCCGCCGCCTACACAGCCCTCTCCACCCACGGCACCTGCGCCATCTGCGACTGGGACGAGTCTGACGCGTACCTCAGGGTACTGCGCCAGGACAACTCCCGCCTCTGCTGCCGCCTCCGCGCCACGTGGGACTTTGGCCCCTGGGCGGACGGCTTCTACAGCCGCCTGGTCATCCGCGTGGCCACCCGCGAAGGGTTCGCCCACCCCTTCAGCACCGAGGAAGGGGGCAACCAGGGCGACGGGTTCGCCCAACTCCACTACCAGGCCCCCAGCCTGGTCATCACCAGGGCCATGCGCCCCAACACTTCCATCACCCTCCCCCTCACCGTCCCCGGCCACTCAGCATCCCTCCCCGCCACCCACCTCTCGTACAGCGACGACCGCCGCTTCATCACCCCCTCCCTCACGGACGTGGCAGCCATGGCCACTGACTGCCGCGAGTGCTCTCGCCGCGCCGGCCGCATCATACACCCCGACAAGCAGGAGTTCTCCCTCATCGACTCCCGCCCGGGCCGGCCCACCCTCGTCACAGCCGACGTCCCGCAGCACACCGGCACCACCACCACCGCCCCCCCCGGAGGTCGTCGGCATCCCCATCCTCCCCAAGCTCCCCCTCCTCCGCGTCATCAACAAGACCCGCGCGTCCCTCGACCGGGCGCGCAAGGCCAGCCGCAACCGCGAGGCCTGCCCCATACTCCAGCTCCGCTCCCTGCACGCCTTCGGCCTCTCCCCCCTCGACTACGTCACCTCGGGCGTACTCATCCCCCCCCCTCCCTCCGCCCCCATCAGGTCGCCATCAACAATGCATACCGCCACGCCTTCCGTCTGCCCCCCTGGGCTCACTCGGCCTTCCTCCACCTCCCCCTCCAGCAGGGCGGTCCCGGCGCCCCCCTCCTGGCGTACAGGGCCCCCCTCAACCTCCTCCGCACTTACCTCCGCGCCTCTTGGGGCCCCAACACCCTCGCGGTAGCCGCCACGGCGTCCCTCGTCTCCCCACGCCGCCCCACCCCCTGGCTCATCGAAGGCCCCGCCCTGGCGCAGGCACTCGCTCCCCTCGACATCACCGTCCACCTCCTCCCCTCCCCCCGAGTACGCCCCGCCCCGCAGCACCACACCGGCTCGCTGGCCCCCCTCCGCTCCCTCCCCTATGTCGTAGTCGCATGCGACGGCAGCCAAGAGGGCTCCCGCCTCGGCGCCGGCTTCCTCCTCTGGCACCCCCGCCACGGCACTCTCTACCGCGGCTGGCTCGGCCTCCACGCCCTTGCCGGCCACTCCACCGACGCGGAGTGGATCGCCAAGATAGCCGCCATGTTCACCCTCCGCGGCTGGTCCGGCGCAGCCCTCTTCGCCTCGGACTCCACCGCCTCCCAGCTCTGCGACCTCACCCGCGGCCCGCCCCCCTCCTCCGCCCTCTCCATCCCATACCGGGCTGCCCTCCTCTCCGCCTCCTTCCGCATGCACGAGGCCTGGCTCCCCGCACAGCACGACTCCGGCTCCGCCAGCCACCTCGCCACCCTCAACGCCGAAGCTGACAGCCTAGCCCGCCGCGGACTCCGCACCGCCTCCCCGTGGACCCTCCCCTGGTCCACACTCTTCCACGGCCGCATCGTGGCGCTCCATGAGGGCGCAATCTTCCTTAACCCCACACGCGCCGCAGAGGCAGCGTATGCGGCCACCACCGCCCGCACCCACGCACTGCACCTCCGGCCCCTGCCCCCAGGCTGGTCCTCCCACCTACTCCGCCTCGCGTATGAACGCGCCGAGATCCCGGCACTGGCCCTCCACCGCATCATGCACCTCCGGCTACTGCACTCCCAGGACCACCCCCCCGGCTACGGAGGCGTGACGTGCCCCTTCTGTCACCGCCCCTACCCGGACTCCGCCGCCCACCTCCAGCACCACTGCCCC